>PPHD01019710.1:0-13972 GCA_002909625.1 Bambusicola thoracicus
CCTGGCAGGGGAAAGCACTGACTAACAAGGTAGCTAGGATCACCCTGTTGGCGAGATACAGCAACGAGCAGCAGGCAGATCAGAGTACAGCTTGTAAGAGCCCCCAGAAAGGAAATCTTGGGGAGGCAGCGGATGGGAGCACATTGAGCAGCACTGAGGTGAAGCGGGAAGTCCTGTGGTGGCTGTAAATGGGTAATTTCCTTGCAAGGGCGGAGTGCTGCTTTGCGTGCTGCTTGGCTTTTCCTCTGGGTAGTTTCCACATCTCTAAGGAAGGGGCCTGCTTATACACTAGTACATCCAGAGCTGCTTCCTCCCTCAATGACAAAATTAATTTTACTCCAGCTCTTCTAACCCTTCTCAGGCACCACAGCCCTACCTCAGGCTTGAGTTGGAAGCTATGGGCTGCAAGACGGCACTACCTCATGCACCCCTTTCATCCACCCATATGCCAGGCTCAGACCAGGCCAAGGATGAAGAGAATGTGTGTAGGAAGGACTCAGCAGACAGCAGCACTGGGAAAGAGACGTGGGGAAGAAATAGGGCTCCAGTCCTGCTGCTAATGCAGGATGACAATATTTATTTTTATCCTTTCTTCTTTAAAGAAAATATTATTCCTAGGAAATTAATGTGGATAAGAGGCAAAGTATCAGGTTTAACGTTGTAGGGGATATCTTAAGTCATCCCTTTATCCCTCTGTGTGTATAGAGATGTAACCTTTAATTCCATGACCACACACCTCTTCTCCCATAGGACCCGGTTTCCTCCCATACACACACAGCGGGTACACAAAGTGGGAAGAAGAAAGCTGTCCCAGAGACCGCCAATCTGGCAGCTGCTGATTCTGCAAGCTTGAAGGTATCCTCTGAACATTGCAAATTCATTGTCAGAGGTTAGGAAGAGCCCAAACACAGTGTAAAAGGGGCGATGGACAAATGCATGTTCACATTTAATCTTCTACCTCAAGCACAGTCATTGCACTTCAGAGGGCTCTAAGAGAAGCAAACCATATGATAAATACTCAACAATTGACAGCCTGAATACAAATAGGTACGTTAAAAATACTATAACGTCTCATCTGATTTATGTTTATAAAGACATCTGCTGCCTCCAACTATAGAAACTACAGCTGTGGAGGCTCCATCAGTCAGCTGTCTCCTCAAAGCAGGAAAGGGCTCCTGTTTCTGCCTCTTGATCTTTCTGTTACTGTGCTGTTGGTTCTCTCCTCTTTTCACCCAATAACTGGAGAGGTACCAGGTCTGTATACAAATTGCCAAGCAATGTATTCAACTTAAGATCAAATTCCTAGAGAGTCTACTTACAAGGTGCGGCTACAGCTTCTCCTTTTGGGCTAAGCAGACTCCCCCAGTGTAACTAATACCATTTAGTGCCTAAAGTATTTTTATGAAGGCTTCTACTCCTTAGGCATAGCTGTTCTTACTTTTATACACTGAAGAAGCGTAAATGTGCAATCGGATATGACTCCTCAACCTGTTTACGCTGTGAAATCCATCCCAGAGACCCCTCTCAGGCACCTGTCATGCAATATAACTCCCAAATGGCGCGTTTAAATACGCACTGCCACCTTGCAATGTAAAACGTATAACTCAACAGCACAAGGCTATGGGATAGAAGAACAACTTCATGTTTCTCGTGGAAGCACGTGTGACTGTCAACCAGATGGCAATCTGAGAATGGCCAAAATAGAGGTGTGTTCCTTATAAAATAATGTCTCGCTTTCACATGGGGATCCCAGTTTCCATAGATTGTTTCATCCATAATTTCCTGGGGTCAGGAAGCCAGTGCCAGGGTCCTAACGCTGATGCCATTTGCTCCTGACAAAGAAAGGGGAGGGAAATGATTCATGCTGTTTCCACTGGTATGAGGAGGAAGGATTTAAGTAGAAACTCGTGACTGTCAGAACTGCTGGCTGAACGTGGCTGCCAAAGGGCCTCAGTTGATAAAGGCTTTGCTAATCAGCAGAAATTACTATGGAAGGTGACAAGAGGTGATGGAGACAGATGGGGCTGCCAGGAAAGCCAACACAAGCAATAATAACATTGCTCTGAGATATGGGGGGAACAGAGGGTGTCCTTCTGTACTTGAATCCTGCTTTTAACGTGCAAGAGGTGCTATGTTAAAGAAAACCACTGAAAAGAAATAAAGCATGGGAAATAACATGGCTTGACTATAACATCACTAGGAAGAGAAATATTCCTCCATTAGAAGTGATAACAGAATACATGAATTATTACAAGGTGAAACCAAAGACAGGCAAAAGACAAGGTTGACTGCCCATCAACAAAGAGCTCCTACTGCTGAACCTGGCTGCCTTCCACTGACTGTAGGGTCGGCTGCTTATCCCCCTTGGGCTAACAGTGCCAGCTCTAGAGCAGCTTAGCTAGTACAGACTATGGGAATTCAAGCACTTGGCACAGCTGGGAGAAGGATAAAAGCCATGAACATTGATGCTGAAATTCAGGAGTGACAGATGGGGGGCCGCAGGGTGCAAATCTCAAGCTAACAGCTCTGTTGCTGTTTGTACAGTGTTCTGCATAAGCCAAGAGCTACTTCTTGCCACTCTGTGTCCTGCGGCTATCACCCAAACAACCTTTGGCTTCTGTAATCTCCTCTTCAGTTGCCCCAGCTGCAAATCTCTCACTGCTCTAAAACAAGGTAGGAACTGTGGTGCAGGCATATTGTACAACATTCGGTCTGGGATGGGCAGGCAAAAGTGCTACGAAATTCTCCCTGCTATTTTCTTACAGTGGGATGGCTTCCTTTACACTGATCTGTACATACCAGACACCCACAGAGATCCACCACTTTATTTACAGCAAAGTGTCAGAGTACAACAGAGTAGAACAACTACCTCACACAAGGAGAACTCAACTGGAGCACAAGACCCCCAGATCCCTCATAACTGAACTTCCCATTGTAGGAATGGTTGCAGAGTGCTGGGGTGTGAGTGAAGCCTTCAGCTTCTATAGTGAAATTGCCGCCTCCTAGAACTGCACAACTCAGCTTCTCTGAGTTCACGTTGGAAAGTGAACTCTTGTAATTACTGGTTGCAGCTGTTAGATTAGAACGCAAAGAGTTCACTGCTTTGAATTGCAGAAAGCAGTCAGTTTGTCAGAGGGCAGAGAGAGAATAGTATTTATACCTGCAGCCAACAATCACTGGGAACTCCCTCACCTGGAGGAACCCACTTGAGGGCAAACCAAAGTGTCACAGAGACGAGGAGCCAAAATAGGGTCACATTTTCAAAACATGAGAAACACTACCTAAGGAAAGAGGCGGGGTTTTGCTACACAGAGGATGCAGGAATATTCTCTTCTTTGCATACAAGTTTGCCATATCATGAGCAAAAGGCACAGGAAAACTTATGCAGATCCAAACAAGCATCAGCCTTGCCTATGTGTGCTTCTTCTCTAAGGTAGGAACCTGAATGCTTAGACATTGACTGCACCCTCTGTTTCTTTGAAAGTTCTCTAAAAAAATCCATGTCCAAACCTTCAGGACCAAGTCATCTAACACAAGAAAACATGAGGGCTTAGTTATCACTCAAGCTATCAAGAAATTATGCCAAATAAATGAGTAAAAGATCCACCACATCTCACCACCTGTGCTGAAACACTTGGCTTATCTTCTGTATCAGCTGACATCAGTCACCCTTTCACACAGGTGGCTCCTAACCTGTGATCTCCAAATCACCAGTGGTCCACAGGCACTCTGCAGGGATCACTGTTCATTGGTACAACAAGTTTGAAAACCAGCAGCCCCTGTTTTGCTCTGGGTGTTTGCTAGTCAACATGCTCACATTACCTGAGCTACTCCACCTTCTGCCCCACAGAGTGGAAAAATGAGTGTCAAATGCATCTGTATCATGTCTTTTATCCAAAACGCTCCTCCTGAAGAGCTGGACTATGCCCCTGTTGCTACACCAACTCTTTATCTGCTCTTTAAGAAAACATGCTATGTAGCATCTGGCTCACTGGGGTCTGTTGAAGTCAATAGGCTTCTATCTGCTGACACGGGTTGTGTCATAGAAGGACCATATGGTCCCTGCTCAGCCTTTTATAACACAGGCCTTAATCAACTGAGCCTATTAAAACATTTCCACTGTCTTCTAAGCTCTTATGAGATTTGCCATCAATGCAAGTATCGGTGTGACACTTAGAGACACTGGACCAGCGCCAGCCCTATTGACAGAGTGTCTCTCATACATCCACCGGGGTCGGAGACCTTGCAGCAAGGTCACTGCAGGGAGGTGGGTTTGCACCGCACCCTTGCCAAACAACACTGGAAAAGCACAGTAAGGTCCTAGCCACATCCTCTGGCATGACTGGCAATAACACCGCTTGGGAGACTCCACCCTTACGCTGGTTGGAGCTGCGAATAAAATAATATTTGCACTCACACCACGTAGATCAAAGTCCTTCATTATTATTATTAGGAGGTAGGTCTTGCAATAACTCGGTGCTATGGCATATGCTCCTATAGGAATGCTGCAGGTAGAAATTGAGGGGTAGGGAAACAAAGATGACTTTGCAAGATGACAAAATGAGCACACAGTAATGGCAGCAATAAAGCCGGTCCCTAGATCCCTCTGCTACAGAGGGATGTAGAAGGAAACTACATCTAAGTTAGCATTCATGGCCAGAAAATCTGTCTTAAACATTTATTCTAATGAAAAACAAATATTCCATCTTCCACAAAAGAGGCAAAATTCTGTCCTATGGAAGACCTCAATTAAGTCAGCTGCCAGGTACACATGTACCACATCACAGGAGGTGAAATTCAGCACTCAGATTGGCAGGGACACTGCTCCTCACAGCAGTTGTGGTATTTGGAAGGCACCAATTAACACAGAAATTAAACAAACAAACAGCTTGGCGGCAAACAGAACTAGGTGCCTGTGCTTGTCAGAGGCTGGAAATCAACAGCTAGGGTTTCAGAGAGCACTATTCAGAAACAAACTTCCCTGTGCTCAGAAAACAGAGCACTGTTCTTTCTTTCCAAATGGAAATGCTCTCCCAGAGTCCTTCAAGCTAAACCTCAGACCAGTTTTAAGCTGAATTTTCAGCAGGCTAAGGGAAGCAAAGCACTGAACAACAACCAGACCACTGCTGGCCAGCCTGAGATGGGAAGCTCATCTGTAGGCAATGCCACCATCTCAAGGGCATCATCCTCTGGTTCCAGATATCTTTTTAATGTGCCACTAAGACTGTCTAACGTAGGGATTTCTTCTCTGCCTGCTCCTATCCCTGATAAAAGTGCTGATGATTTCAAAGGTGCAAGGGAATATCTGATTGCTGACGATATACAGATGAGAAGGGCACTTCGCTTCCAGCTCACATTTAGGTCTGACCATGCCTACCCCATTCTGTGCTGACTCTGAAGGCTCTTTCCCTGCCTCCCCTGTGCTCACAGCATAATGACCAGCCTCTGTTGCACACAGCCCTCCCAAATGGGAGCATTTCAGCCATTTCCAGCTCATGTCACTTAACACAAAATACAGGCATCTCAGCACCAGCACTGCCTGCTGAAACCGTGTGACAGCTGAGACTCATTCCCTGAAAAATCAAGCACTTTTTCCAGATTCCTCCACAAGTAAATTCACTGCTTATATATGCAAGAGCATCTCAGAAAGACAGTGCTGCTGTCCTAGATAGAACCTCTCCTGGGTAATGCAAACAGCCTGCGTCTGAACCCAGGAGAAAACAGCACTGTCAGGTATCAGCAGCTTCCCCCACTGGAAGATGCAGAATAAAAAGCCCCTTTCAGGGATTAATGCTCTCAGCAATTACTTGCCCCTTGAAAGGAAATGTGCCCTCAGTCGAGGTGACAGCAGGACCCAATGCATGCTTTCCTTTCCCTTTCATGGTTAATATGGCCTTTTTACTGCCCAGGGAAAAGGAAAAAAAGGCAGACTGGAAACTAATGTTTTGTTGTTTTTTTATTTTTAATAAGGATCACTGGGCCAAGCAGCATAAAAACATAAAAATAACCCCAAATTTACTGCTAAATTAAAGAAAAAACAGTAAAATGAATAGGCATAGAAATCTGAATTAGGAATGTGATCTGATAATTACCCTTTCGGGCCCTGATTAATTGCATTTGAAGCCAAGGAGACACAGAGCAGCCAAACGGGACTGACTACTAACAAAATATACATAGCCAAACAAACTGGTCTTTCTCCCTCTGTGCCACCACACCGGAATGGCAGCTCCCCAAATGCTGTTTGCCTTTGTGTCCTGGTGTGCAGTGCTATGCAGGTCTGGCCAGAGTTATAAAGTCCCACTATTGGGTACCTTGGATAACCCCACTGGGGTGGTCCAGCCTGCAGACTTGCGGTCTCCAAGTACTGGGTTGAGAATGGACAGATGCCATCTCCTCCATTTCTAGATGGAGAATAACTATCCGTATGTCTAGCTGCTCCAGTTCAAGACAGCAGTTTCACCAGTTGTTACCACACACTGGCAAAGGACAGAAGATTTAATCCGCTCTGTTGCAGTAATGTAAGAGTGTTGCATTCGGTTGGGTCAAAGATCTACCTGTAATCCTGCTCTCTGTCCATAAGAGTGGTCAGAAAAAAAACAAGGAAGAAATTCAAAGAACAGGATGCATGCAATAGGATCCATCTCCTGACACACATTCCCCATTCCTGCACATCAGGTGTCAGACATATTCTGAATTAAAAATTGTTGATAATAACCACTGTTGACTCCATCCTACAAAAATTGCACCAGTGCTTTCTTGAACTCGCAGATGGTGCATTCCCTGTGGAGATCTCTGGAAACAAATTTCATAATTTAATCATACAGCATGTAATTACATACTCCCTTTTTACCTTAAGCTTGCTTTCCAAATTTCAGAGGCTGTACCTGCTTTTTGCATTCTGAGAATCAAAAATAATCCCGTCCTTGTCATTTTCTCAAATCCTTCACGATTCCACAAAATTCTGTGCCAGACAGAAGACTTCTCATCTATTCATTCTCCTCATGCAAAAGATAATTCACCTCTCTAATCCTCTCTGTCATCCTTCTCGGCACCTTATTACACCTTTCTCGAGAGGCAACATGCGGTGCCCACGATGTGGGGAAATGATGGATTTTCACTGTTGAAGCTCTGTGTTTTGTTCTCCACTCTCTGCCTAATTCCTTCAAACGCCACATTTGGCCTTCTGGCTGCTGCTGACTGCTGAGCTGTAGCTTTTGTGGAGACATCCTCAAATCTACTGAAACCTCATTGCTGGATTGCAATGAATCTTTTTCTTCCTCCATCACACCACTTTTGTACCAGCACTGAACTGTGTTTTTGCCATCAGAACCATGAGATCCTCCTCCAGCCTTTAGCGGTCACCTCCCAGTTTGAATACCCTCAGTAGCTCTGTGACTACCTAAGTTAGTTACAACTCTGACATCGCCTTTTGTAGACCCTGGGTTGATCCTAGAACAGCTCCTTCAAGAATCTTTGCTGGTAAAAACAAGTTTCTTTCTGGATATGATGTTTCAAAGTCTTCATTCCAGGAGAAAGCATCATTTTAAACTGTGGGCTCATTCGCACCTATTGGCTTTCAATCATCCATTTTAAAAACTTTCCTGTGATATTTTTAATTTCAAGTGTCAGAAACCAAGGATTATTGTTAATGTCCACAACCATCAAAGCATCCAGCCTTAAACAGAGACTCCGATCTGACAGAAAATAAGCTTACAGCCTATGTCAGTCATACATCAAATAACAAGAAAGGCTGTTAATATAATTATCTTCTTATTGCTATTTTGGGAGGCACAGTAGGTTTTGATGGAGCTTGCAGTAATAGGATCTCTTATGCCATGATTTATGAGCATGTCTGTCTTGAACAATTTTCCACATGGGAAATTAATCACATTCTGCCTAATGGGAGGGAAAATATCCCTTTGCAGTTTCAATTGGATTTGCCATGGTCAATTGGACATGGGATTCTCCTTTATCCTTAGTTATAATCCGAGGTGTAGTGCTGTCATCCAAAATTTGCTGTTAGACCCCGCAGATGGAGATAATTCAATAATTGACAATACTTTTACAGAATGCTCATTGGCCCACCATGAGTCAAGGCAAATATATAAATATGGCATAGCCCAAAAATTGGACTGTGGCATATTTCAGGTATTGTACATAGTTATTTCAGAAACTACTTCTCTGGTAGAGAAATACTCAGCTCAGATTTCAGAAGCAGGCAACACATCTCCCCCACCAGTGTACCTACACAGACCACCTGGTTAACACACACAGATTCCTGAAGGTAAACTGCAAGACACCACAATGAACTGAATATGGGGTCCTCCATGTGCCTGGCCAATGACAAATCTGGAGGTTAGCTGTTCTTAATTCTGTACAAGGACTCAAGACTAAACTATCCAGCAGTTGTAGCTGACTTTCCCTAAGATCTTTACTCAGATCATTTGCAAAAGGAATTTTAATTCCTTCCTCTTTTCTGCAGGATGCAGAGTGAATGTCTTGGTGCCAATTCATCTCCACTGCATATCTCTGAGACATACTTCAGCTCGGAAAACCACAATTCCGTTTTCAGTTCCAGTGGAAAAGGGGTGAGAAAAAGAGAACCAGAAAGAGTGAGAGAAAAGAAGATAGAAAATTAACAGTTAGTTAACTGGCACCACAGATAAAGAAGGTATTTCCAGGTAGCAGGAAAGGACATCAACAAGATGCATGTCTCTGGAATCCCTTGACTTTGCCATTAAGAGGCAGAACAAAGTTACTCAATGTTCCTTTAAGGCTGAAAGACTAAAGGAAAACAGGACGGCTTAATGTAAAAAGAAGTAATCGTATGACTGGAAACTATGAGTGCCCCTAGCCAAGCACCCAAAGGAACTGAGTAATGTTCGTTAGTCAGTGACTTTATTGGTACTTGGGACTTTCAACTGCTGAGCAGGATTTAGACTAAAAGATATTCTGGGGTATGCTACTCTATTTATATTTGGACAGAATTCAGCCTCACCCCGCATAACATTTTTCCATGGCGATTCGAGCAGAAAAAGCCCTCACATTTTCCCTGGGCAGGACAGAAGCAGGGCCCTGCTCGGGATCGGCAGAGTGGAAAGGGAGAGGGGAAATGTCACAGCCCACCAGTGGTGTGAGGGCACAGGGAACAGGGTGGAGAGGAGCAGGCCTTCTGCAGGGAGCCTGAAGGTGTTTTCCAAAATATTTATTCCTACAGCAGAACCCACCATCCAAGACACTACAAACACAGGACAGCCTAACATTAATCCATCCACAGTTGTTACAGTCAGCTCTACTATGGCTTTTGAACAATAAATCTGCCTTTGCACACACTTCAGTAATGGTCAGTTGCAATGACTTTGCTCTCCAAGGTGAGTGACACGATGAGGAAGGGATGTGGTGAGCAGATCAGCAGTGGACAAAGGACGCTGTGCTGTGAGTTTCAGCTCAGCTTGCAGACCAGATCCAGAGCACAGAGGGATTAAAAGGACGCTTCCATTCTTTACTGTGACTGCATCAAGCCTTAGCTTACGTATCCAACTTGTGAATTTCATAAGTATGCATTTTCTAGCACAGTCTCCTTATATTACCTTCTCTTCAAGGAGAGCCATTTGAATCCCAAGCAGATCCTTAAATCACTCTTGAGTTAATATGCAGATCTTCTTTCAAGTTCCTTCTTTTTCATGTTATTTATCCAGAAAAAGCATCAGAACTCTTTTTCAGAGGTACCTCTTTGTAGTTTAGCAACATTTTTTGATTTTTCTATCAATGACACTGCTTTCCACATAGTTTAGCTCACAATTTCTCAATTTATGTTCATGTGTCAAGAGGACAAGACAGGCACATTTCGGCTATTGCTTTCTATTTTAATTATATAACCGTTACTTGAAAAAGAGGGCTGTTTTGGAAATACATGCAGTACAAAAAAATCTAATTTACTTCCAATATTTTGAAGGTATTCTGAGCATTACCTTTAAGGACACACTGACCATTCCCCTGCATTTGACCCTTCACTGCCTGGGAGTGATTCAGGAGGTTCAATCCTGAGTCACTCCCACAAGTCACAGAATCATAGAATCATTAAGGTTGGAAAAGACCTCTAATATCATCTAGTCCAACTGTCCACCTACCATCAATACTGCCCACTGAACCATGTCCCAGAGTACATCTACACATTTCTGGGACACCTCCAGGGATGGTGAACCCTCCACCTCCCTGGGCATCCTGTTCCTGTGCTTCACCACTCTTTCAGATAAGAAGTTTTTCCTAATACCCAACCTGAACTTCTCCTGGTGCAACTTGAGGTCATTCCTTTTTGTCCTATTACTGTTAATAGGAGAAGAGGCCAATCCCCATCTCACCACAACCTCCTTTCAGGGAGTTGAAAGGAGCTGACTGCTTTAGATCACCTTATAACCCCTGGGAAATCTACGTTGGCAACAAATGCACAGCTCCTGAAATTACTTGAGGAATCACAGGCACCAAAAGAAGCTGCAAAGAAAAATTCTTTCCTGGCCCTGTAGAGGCATTGCAGCAGAGGAACACTGCAGAATGGGAAGTGCACGTTTCCAAATGAAAAAGGCATGAATGAGAGCTGAGTCTGGCCCCAGCAGCAGTATGACTGCAAAGCAAACTAAACTGACTGACATCAGAGATGATGTCTCATTGCCGGGAGTGAGAACACAGTTCAGATACATGCAGATTAGAAACATATGCAGCATCTGTGATCCTGTGGCAGAAATCAGCCAGCTTCAGGCTGCTGAGGAGAGAAGAAATGAGAGGGAACAGCTCTTCACCAGCACTGAGCAGCACAAAAAGGACTTGAGAAAGAATACAAGCACCCACACTGAGTACTCTGCAGCACCACAAGGCCCTTCATGGAGGTGAGGAAACAAAGAGAAGCTGTGCCTCTGTGCTGGAAGGAAGCAATGTGAAAGAATGACGAAAGAAAGAGACAGAAGTTAATGGGACTAAAAAGGATTATCCACCATCCCTGCGGAATCACTAGTAAATACAGATTTTCCTGCCAGCATACTGTTGCTCTTGATGCTCAGGATAACTGTTTTCCTTCCATTGTATTATAATAACTAACCAATTTGAAACAAAAGTCACATTTCCAAATACACAAACACAGCAGGAGCACACTGACGTGTTAGAAAAAGGAGCGGGGGTCAGATGACACTCGGGCTCTTCTGAAAATTACCTGCTGGAGCCTTTCACTCTGTAAAACTATCCTGAAGTAATCCAAACACTCCAGGTGGAAAAGCCAGCTGCTTCCCTAGGTCAGCCTGAGATCTGCTCCTGTGATCCTTCACTTGCCCACCCAATAGAATGGGAAGGAGGCTTTCACTGGTTTCTTCAACATCTGGAGCCTAGAAAAAGCCCAGACTGTGTCCCCTATATGCCAGTGGGATGTTTCTACACCCTGCCCGTACCAAACTCTGTTTGTGTGAGGCCGTGTTCCATGAGCCTGATGCAGGATAAAAAGTGAGTGGTTCGCTCTGCCATACACCCAGCTCTATACCCATGCACTTTTACTGTGGTCCCAACACCACAGGAAATCACACCACCAGCAGCCTTCTGCAAAGCAAAAGCTACTGTTGGAAAACAGCTGTGACTGGGGTTCCCGGTCCCCTTCATACTGTCCTGTGAAAGCCACAATGCATCTCCATGCCAGCCTGCAGCTCTTTGATGCCCATGTTTATATCCGTCCCTGACACCCCCCTGTCCTCCAAGGTTGAAGTGGTAGACCCTCCTCTCTTACATGGCCAACTACACACAGCAAGCAGCCAAGAACATTCCTTTCCTTTGCAAAGAGATCGATTCACCATAATGTAGTAATTTAACACTCCAATAATTAAAAAGTCTGAGCTCAAACTTGCACTTCCACACATTTACTCAGAAGGGAAGAAAACCAATAAAAACACCATATAGCCATCACAAGAACCACTCCCATGAAAGCCCTAATTCCCTATATTGCTTTAATTAAAAGTGGGTGAATAGCAGCCTAGAAACTTTTAAGAGAAATACAGCCAATCTATAGGCTTGTGAGAATAAAACAGGAGGAGGGAAACAAACACAAAAATCCTGCCAGTGTTAGGGCTTACCAGAGGGTTACAACACCTCGCCTCTCTTCTCAGGAGAACTGTGGAGCAGAGAGGGCAAATCTGCATGGTGTGAGCACTGCCCATGGGAACAGGTGGTAGGAGCAGAACGCAGATCTTGGGACATCAGCCCCAGCACAGCTCACCTTCATGCCTTTCCAAGTAACGTTCCTAGAGCTGACACTGCAGAACCAAGGATCTGATCTCATTCCAAAAGAAAGGGGCATGGGGGGAGAAAATCCTGTCAGATGATGAGTATAGCTGACCTCAGGTGGAATAGAGAATAACTCATTGAGGAATAATCTAATCCATAAGAGTGAAGTATTTATCACCGCTGTTAGAGCAACAGACCACCCTGCTTCAGGGGACATCTGCAGACAGATGCAAACATGGCTTGTAAGCACAGTGATAAAGGCATTGTTTTGTTGTAGGTAATTACAGAAGGGCTTTACTGCTGCATTACTTGAGTGCTATGGGATGCTTTATGGATTTATTCTTTTAACACCATGGAGAGATGTGGAAATTCTCATCTGCCTCTTTTTTTTTGGCCCAGAAGTTAGTGCAGTGAGACCAGGGGTAGATCCAGACCTCCTGTATCCCACCCATCTTCTGCTTCCGCCTTGAAAAACACCTGCAGCAGTGGGGAAAAACTGGAGATGAGAGGCGGGTGGGATTACTGACTAACCTTGGGATAACTGATGCTTTCCATGATCACACCCTACAGATGAGAGAGGGAGAGAAATCGAATCCGAGCGCCTGCGTGGGCTCCAGCTGTCCCTGTTCTCCCAGCACTGCCCCACACACAGCAGGGAAATTGTCCTGGGGGCTTCATGGGAGCAGCATCTCCACACACCCAACGTGCACGAACGGAATGAACCCAAATCAACTGTTTTTCCACTTGGGTGAAAGAAAATTAAAACCTCGCAAAAGTCGCTTTGCTTCAGAAGGAAAGCAAATTGGCTTTGCTTAGCTTAACACCATCTTAGCCTCCTTATCAGTTTGATTACATTCTTAAGTCCTTTTAATACCTAGTGTCATATAATCTGGCAGCCCCGGCGATGGGCTTTATACAGAAAAAACACAGGGAAAGGCTTTTCCAAAGCACTCACACCCGCTGTAACCACTCCTGCTGAAGTCAACAGTAAATCCAACGATACTGCTGGGAGCAGAGGGTCAAGGCTGAGCAGGCTCGGCAGTACAGAAACTTATGGGTGGGATTTGCAATCTCTTCAAAAATGATTACTAATAACAAAGTATATTAAAAATAAAGAGCTGAGCCGTGACCCTGAAAATATTTACATATCTGCCTACCTTGCAGCTTGACAGTAATTACGGGGGAGCTGATTTCTCTAATGTAAGCTAGGAGTAAGGATTCAAATGGCTGTGCAAAGCCTTAGCTCACAGAGGGAGTCAGCTACAGTGATTATGATAAAGGTGCTCGAGCTCTGCAGGACTGCTGTTGCACACACACACAACACTCCTTAGGTGCACCAGGATGTTCTTAAACACACAGTCACACTGGCACCAAACATGAGACAAGACGTGCAGAATCACAGAATCATAGAATTACTCAGGTTGGAAGGGACCTCAAAGATCATCAAGTCCAACCGCAGCCTAACCATAGTACCCCAACTCTAACAACCCTCCTCTAAATCATGTCCCTGACCACCACATCCAAACAGCTCTTAAACACATCCAGGGATGGTGACTCAACCACCTCCCTGGGGAGCCTATTCCAGTGCTTAACCATCCTTTCTGTAAAGAAGTGTTTCCTAACGTCCAACCTAAACCTGCCCTGGTGCAACTTGAGGCCATTCCCCCTCGTCTTGTCACCTGTCACCAGTGAGAAGAGACCTACCCCGCTCTCT
>PPHD01019711.1:0-13972 GCA_002909625.1 Bambusicola thoracicus
AAATACCACACCTATTTCCTTGTGGCACTGTATGAAAAAAGTTGAAATTAAGGAAAACAAACTGTAACTTGCTTCTCTCCAGCCTATGCTCCTTTTAAACACTACAGGCCTTATTTGGCCTTTAAGCACTTAGAGTAGCAAATCCCTGTCAGAAGATGAACGGTGAGAGAAATGTTGAAGAATTCTGCTTCCCCCTCCCCTCCCATTTTTCTCTCTTTCCTTGGCTTTTCAATGCTTTACAGTAAAAGCCAGAATCTCATTCTTGCTCCTAGAAGCTCAAGCATTTAAAGACCTATTTTTTTTGATCTTGTTAATGTGTTTAAATTATAGTTCTAAAGATACTTTTATGTGGCACGTGGAGTTAATCGTTGTTTTGTTTTCACGATTGAAATATCCCCAGTATGTCTGAAATGTTCTTAGTTTTGACCAGCTGAGCATTAGAGACTAGTGAAGGTTTAGTTATCTTGCATAAATATGTGACAAGCAGATATCAAGGCATATGTAACTGTGGTTATAGCATCAAAGAAATGTGTGGTATTTTTGTATTCCACTCGTTAAAGCATCCCTCTGAGGACTGCCTTGTATTTTTTATTACTAATAGAAACTTTACTGCAAGCCAGAAGAAAAACAGTCATAGATGAGATGTGGAATTGTACTCTCCCATGTGATCCTTTTATATAGTTTAAGATGTCTTGAATTATTTTCCTTACAGTTATGCAGCTTTAGCTGAATGGAGAAGAATAGTTTCCAGTTTGCTTGTTAGTATATTCTGTGAGAAAATGGTAGATAGGAATTGGAGCTCCCTTGTTCTCAGAAAGAAAACAACCGTAAGCTTTTTATTTCTTAGGTGACTGCTAGGGTCTTATATGAACAATTTCCTTTTTTATAAGGTATGTTCTACAGTAGAGTAGAGCAAATGCCACTCAGCTCCTGAGAGAACCCGCGTCTTTCCTAGAATAAGTATCTAGGCTATGGATCTGAAGTGAAAGCTTCCATCAAACCTGAGAAAGGCATTTGGAGGTATGCTGCTGTCTATAAAAGTTTTGTTCAGCCTATCTTTAGACAGCACTGTTCTCTTTCTGATGACTTGAGGCTGTTCAGTCCGTTCTTGAGCACTGTGGAAGGCACCTGTCAACTCTTCTCAGTGCTGTGCTCTGATTTGAGACCACACACCAAAACAGAATTATGTATCCTTATATAAGCCCTTTATTTAATCATTTTTTAATTTATGCTTTAATTATTCCTAGTGTGGAATCTTCTGCAGTTACTGTTGGTTTGCTTTTACTTTTGCTGTCACGCTTTTCAGAGGTCCTTTCTCACAGACTGATTCACTGCAATTGTGAGAACGTACTAAGAAGATAGTGTTGTAAATATTTCACGTGCTCATCAGATCCACTTACCAAAGGTATGCTTTATTTAATTTGGAGGAGAAAAAACAATCACAATTAATCATGCATTTCTAATCCACTGATGTAAAGGAGATTGAAGTGAAGGTTCATAAATTAAATGTAAAAGTAGACATGGTATTAATAGCTGTATTTGCTGCTATTTACTTCATAGGAATTCTGTGGTAAAGTGTATTAAGCAGCAGTGTTACAGTTCTGCAAATGTTGGTGCAAATACTCAAATGAGTAATAAAAAATAAATGAATATTTAACTTTTCAGTGTCAGGGCAAGCTACATCCTTTCGCTGTAAAAACTGCATGTGAACAAAAGGAGCTAAGGTTTTTTCTTTACTGAAAAGGAAAGTGGAAGATATGATCAGCTATTTCTTTTCATCTTTTCATTAAGATGCATAGAACTGAAGTGTCCGCTATGAACACAAATGCCCATTCATCTGATGATCATCTTTATTGATTTATTTTTTATCAGCATAACCCCACCAACAAAATAAAAACTTCCCAAATGTTGCAGCCTCAGAATCAGTCCTTCTGCAGACTGATGATATCAAGAGATATCAGTGGCACAGAACCTGTGTTTCCATTCTGAGTGAGAGCCCTGGGTTCACATAGGTTGAGCTTTTTTCTACTCACTGCAAGTGTTCCACATGAAAGTTCACTTTAAAATACACTTTCTGCATATTATGATTGTACAAAGCAATATATATATTTTTTTTGTTTAATGTAATGGAGGACTGCAAGGGAACTGTTAGCTCACAGCTTGAGTTGGTGATCGAGCACCTGGTGAAGGGGTGTGTCTGGCCCAGGGAGCAAAGAAGATTGAGTGCACCTGTGTCTCCACATGAGCAGAAGGGGTGGAGCCCACCTGGGCTCATATAAGGGTCAGCCACTGCTGGGAGGACTTCCCTTGGACCTAGGCTGCTTCCTGAGAAGGAGTGCTGCATTGCCAGAGAGCCCCTTCACCAGTTGGGTGAGTTTAATCCTTTTTTCTTTGTATGACTAGTAGTTTGCCTATGAATGCTTAATCCAGCATTGGCAAGATCCTGTCAGAAGAAACTTTGCATCTTTGTGAGCAGAACAAGGACACAGCTTTACAAAGGATTGTATTTATAAAAACAGAAATGTCTGTAACATAAAAACTATAATAAATGAGGATAATACTTTTAGGGTAAGATAATTTCTGAGTAACTCTGCTGAACTGTAAACTTTGGGAACTAGGAAGAAATTTGGACTAGGTGATCATGGAGGTCTTTTCCAACCTTGATGATTCTATGAAATCTTGAGTGAGAATCCTTTTACTTCATATTCTTTTGTTTTGCATGTTTAGCATCTTGTCTTTAGATGTTATATGTTCTAGATTTAAGGTAAAAGAACGTGACTAGTGAAATCCCAAGCCTGGCTAGTAATATTATTTCTCAGTTGTTTTCTGAATGCGGAATTTTATGTCAGGTACTTCATGATATTTATAGTGTCATAAATTGAGCTATTTGAACACAGTAGTTCTGATGTAGTAAAAGAAACTTAGCTCTATTTAGATTGCAGTCCTTGGTTGGGTTACAGTTAACTTTCTTCGTAGTAGCTCATATGGTGCCATGTTCTTGATTTGTGATGAAACTAGTGCAGATAGCATGCCAATGCTTAGTAGCTGGGTAGTGCTTACAAAGAATTAAGGACTTCTCTGTTTCTCAAGCTACCTATTAGGAAGGAGGCTAGAGGGTACACAGGAAGCTGAAATGGGGCACAACCAGTACAGCTGACTCTAAATGACCATAGGAATATTTCTTATTGTAAAACATCATTTTTGTAGAGGAGCTGTTAGGTTACAGCTTGAACTGGTGATTGAGTGCCTGGTGAAGGAGTGTGCTGATCCAGGGAGCACAGAGGAAGATTGTGTGCACCTGTGCTCCACACATGAGCAGAAGGGGTGGAGCCCCCCGGGCTCATAAGGGCCAGCCACTGATGAGAGGGTATTTCCTGGGCGTAGGCTGCTTCCTGAGGAGTGCTGCAGAGCTGGAGAGCCTCTTCATCTGTTGAGTGTGTTCTTTCTCAATGTAACTATTAGCCTACCAGCAAATACTTTACCTGGCATTGCCAAGAACCCGCCAGAAACAATTTTGCTTCTTCGTATGCAAAATAATGCTTAACAGTAGAACTAAAGAAAGCTAGCTGAGTGGCTGTTGTTGCTCAGGGAATGGCTGGATATCAGATGGCTAGTGGTAAATAATTATGTTTTCATGCTTAAGAAAAGAGGTGCATTAATTTTGATAATACACGAAACTTGGCGTGTCACAACTCCTGAGTGGAACTTGAAGATTAAGCAGATTCTATGAAACAGTTTTCCTTTCAGCAGGTAACTTTTTATTCGGACATCATCTTATGTAGTTGATCATTTGGTGCAAGCACAAAAATGTTTTGAGTGGCAATATGAGTCAGTTTACCCCAGTAAAACTGTAAAAACATCAACTTTGCTACAGGCTCTTCTGAGAAATTTCACTGCTATTTTTTCTGGCTTGCTTCTGTGCCAGGTCTGTCCAACCTGTGTACCATGTATGGCCCAGCATGGGCTCGCTAAGCAGGCTCCCCTGCCCATTGATTTAAAGGCTGTGCTTATTCCCTGCAGGGCGGCCCTGAGCACGTGCTCATTGCTCAGCAACAGCCAAACTGTCAGTGTGCTATTAACACTGTTGATTGAAAGCAAGGCATAGGGAGGGCAGTGCTATGCAGTACTGACTCAAGTGGTGGCAAATATTGTGTGCATGCTGATACATTGGCTAAACACAGGGCTCTGGATGGTGAAGAATACACAGCTGCGCTTTCTATTTTGATAAAGGAATTTCAAAATAAAATCATAGCATCCTCAGAGTTGGAAGGGACCTTTTAGAGGTCATCTCCTCCAACACAAAAATTCCCTTTCAAAGAACATGGACATCCACAGCTAGGTCAGGTGCCCAAAGCCCCTTCCATTCTGACCTTGAATGTCTCCATGGGCAGGGCATCCACCACCTTCCTGTGCAGCCTGTGACAGTGCCTCACCACCCTCACTGTAAAAGACTTTTTCCTTATACCCAACCTAAATCTCCTCTTTTTAAGCCTGAAACCATTACTCTTTGTCCTATCACCACAGACTCTGCTAGAGAATTCCCTTCTTATAGTCCCTCTAGCTATTGAAAGGCTGCTCTCAGGCCTCCCTGAAGCCTTCTCTTCTCCAGGCTGACCAGCCCCAGCTCTCAGTCTGTCCTCATAGGAGAGAAGTTCCATTCCTTGGTTTATTATTGTGTCCCTTCTCTGGGTGTGCTCCAACAGGTCCGTGTTTCTCCTGTACTGAGGGCTCCATGTCTGGATGCAATACTCAGGAGAAACCTTACCAGTGCAGAGCAGAGGGGCAGGATCACCTTCCTCCGCCTGCTGACCAGGCTGCTTTTAATGCAGCCAAGGATACAATTGGCTTCCTGGGCTGTGGGGCCACACTGCTGGCTCATGTCCAGCTTCCACACTAGCAGTATCCCAAGGTCCTTCTCCGCAGGGCTGTGCTCAGTCCTTCCATTCTTCAGATAGTGGGGATTGCCACAACCTGGGTGTGAGACCTTGCACTTAGATTTATTGAACCTCATGATATTTACCTGGGCCCCACTGCTCAGCCTGTTTGGGTCTCTCTGTGTGAGAACTTGTCCCTCAAGCATGTTGTATGGGAACTGTTGAATCACGGCCTGAACCTCTGATTGACCACCTGAGGTGAGCACTGAGTCAGCTGCAGGGGCACAGGTGAATGCAATCTCACCTGAGTGACTGGAAGGGGTGGAGCATGGCTTCCTCAACCCTATTTAAGGGCTGACTCTCCAGGAGGAAGGATCTCTATCTGGAGATCCTCCCTTTGGGAACTTTTCTACGAGCTGAGGATACCGGTAAGATCTTTATTCTGCTCTTACTTTGTAACAACACAATTGTTTCCATCTAATACTGCTTGCGCTAGCTGTAACACGTGTCAACTGCATGGAATGTGTCGATCTGCAATCAGATGTTCAGCTCCAAAATCTGATCACGTATCCTCCCAGGACTTTCAGAATTCCCATCTTAGCAGATACTTCACGATCACAACTTAGTCAAGTCATTGCTTTCTGACAGTACACACATTCTGAACAATTATTGTCAAGGGCACAGTACACGAAGAGTAAAATTTGATCAAAAATCTGATGAATGCCTTGAACTCACTAAGAGTTGTTATGCACTACCATTGAAGCAAACAGGTGTGTCGGTTTGACAAAAACAAGGTCAAATGCCACTAGTTTTGTTTTTGTTCTTCTCTTTTTTAAAAAAATGTTTTAACGAAAATATTTTAAAATGTTTTGTCACTTATATTAACAATATTGTATGTTTTGTGAGGGCTGCTCTGAAAATAATGCCTCCTGCTTTATTGTGTCAGCCCGTAACATCAGAGATGCAGATTGGCGATATGGCAATAGAGGTTAAACCTTCCCACCAATATCTTTTTATGTGTTGTTGCTGTTTGCCAAATGGTAGCAGAGGGGTAGTCTGACAAAATGGTGTCCGATATAGGAGTGTGGACAAAGCAAAGGTATGTCACTGAATTCCTCCACACAGAAAAAATTGCACTTACTGACATTTGCCAGTGCTTGCTGAATGTTTCTGGAGTTCGAACAGTGGATGTGAGCACAGTGAGGCAGTGGGTGGTGTGTTTCAGCAGTGGTGAGAGTGGGTCACCTTTGCTGGTGCATATTATAAGTGCAGCATGCAGGCTCTTGTTCATCACTGGTGAAAATGCACAACTAATGCTGGCACCTATTTAGAAAAATACTGTTCTGTGGCTGAGAATTTGCTTTAACAAATAGTGTTACTGTGCTCTTTGTATCTGTTGTCATTTCCATGGAAACAAATAGAAAGCATTACTTTTGGGGTGACCGATGTATATGTGGCCCAAGACAACTTCAATTTTCTACATGCTGCCCTGTCAATCTAAAAAGTTGGACACCCATGTTCTGTACCTTGTAATTTCTATGAGAATTCTGCAGGGTGAATGTGGGGATGGGTCTTTTCATGCTCTAATCCAAGTGCAGGTGTGCTTCTTGCAGAAAACATACATTGGAAGAGTCAAAGAATTTGAGAGGGGAACAAGCTCAAAACCACTGAGAAATCAAAGTGTGTGTTGATAGAACAAGAAGGCAGAAGGGAAAGGATGAGGGTGAAATACAACATTCAGCTTCCACTCCCAAGGATCAACTAACTTTTTCTTTTTGTCTTGTAAACACATAATGTACGTGGACATCTTTTTCATTTATGCCATGGCAATTTTCTACTTCCTTTTATTATAACGATATGAAGTGATTGCAGTTTACCAAGGTGACAGTAAGAGTATACTTCTTCAGTGAAGAGCTGATGTTTCACCAATTAGGCACGTCATATTGTTCTGTGTTGTCCAACATCCTCCACAGGAGGGTTGTGATGTGCCTGAACAGCAAATGCATTGCTCTTTGCTCTTGACTTGAGTTTCTATATTTATTTGGCAAACCCCCCTACTATCATGATTTATATTATGAACCTCCTGTCAGCTTTTGTCAGTTCTCTGCAGCTGTTCTGCTGCATGAGGAATGTACATCACAGGCTTGTCAGGCAAGGGCAAGAATGCTTAACAGTCTCTTAAATATTGGAAAAGGACAAAAGAAAAAAGCCAATTCTGAACGCATTTCTCCAGTGAACTTCTGAGGGTAAAGTTCTCTTTGAAAAGCTGTCTTTGAAGTCTGAGAACTATGACAGAGCACTACAGTGGCAAGTACTATGTGGATGAGTGCTGCCAACGTTTACTATAAAGACCGTACTTAGGTTGACTCTTAAACTTGCTTTTGATTTTTTTTATCTGTCTATATGTATGAGGAAAAAATTGTACGAATGAGTTTCAAAAGGCTTGCAAAAATTTTGCCTTGTTTTTCTTTTATTTCAGTCAATGTATCGGTGTTAAAAGAGCAACTTAAGCCAGGGCTCTGCTTGTGACATTTCCATATGTTTTGCTGGGAAACTGAGAACAGAGTAGATAAGAGTTTCATGTTTATACATTACAATTTCATGTATAGAAAAAGACAAAGGAACAAACAGATGGCTAATTGCTTGGGCAAGTTATTAACCTTTGTATCTTAAGTAACATTGTGGGACATAGGATTTTCCATTACAAGATTTTTCTAATGATAAAAGGTGGAATTACTGATGAGAAATAACATTATGAATATTTTGAAAATACCTTTTTTTCGATTAAGGAAAATGAGAGAATTCAGATTCCTTTTAATTGGAAACTGAGCTTCCTTCATGAGGGAGTTATCTGGGCATGGGTATTTGAAAGGCTGCGCACCTCTGAATATAACATTCTCCTTTTCTGGTTTGTCAAACATAGTACTAATGAATATAAAATGAACAGTGCAGCATTGCTGGCACTGATACTGAAATTGCTAGAATGTCTTTATTATGTTAGAAAGCCAAAATTGAACAATTATGTTAGAAAGCCAAAATTGAACACTTCTGTTTCTAAGATCAGAATGCTTCTAATATTTTAATGTGAATATTTTAACAATTTTCCTGTGGAGATTTTCAGTTTATCTATTTCTGAGGAGAAGAAATCTTTACTCAACGTTCAGTTCAGTGGAAATTACAGTTTGGGCAGTTTCCATGCAGAACAGAGCTTTTTTTAAGGGGAAAAAAGCTGGTAGAATATATAGGGGATGACATTATCTTATTTCTGTCAGAGCTGAAGATCCTTGCACTCTGCTGTTCCAGTGTACTAACTCATGAAAACCATATTCAGTGTCTCCATTTTCCCAGTCTGTCTGAGGGCTCAATTTTATGGCTTTTATGATATTCCACTGTGGCAAGAGAGTTTACAATGGAGAACAGGCTGTATCCCATAAGGAGTGTAACCTGATGGATTAAGGAGCTTGGCCTGCAGCTTTAGTGGAATGTGACATATCTGTTAGAATTCGTGGTAGTGTGCCTGTCTGGCTCAAGGTATCTCCCTTGTTATCTAAAACACATAAGATTCCCCTGCCTGCCCCAAAACGCTTTTGTAAATAAATTCAGTGAAAGAGCTTTTATACAGGTAAGGATGTGAGTGACCATGGCTCGCTGCCACTTCTCCTTGCAAAATACAAGGGAAGCAATATCTGTCATAATGGCAAGCAGAAGGTTCTTTTTCTGAAAGCAGTTTTCTGTTCTGCCAGGAAATATGTTTAACCCTGAATTTCCAAATTTGGTGCTGTGAAATGGTATACAATTATCTTCTGGAACTCTGTAAATTTTTTTCTTTAATTGTGGTGTCAATATTCCTGAGAAAGAAGCAACTCAGCTGTTCGTCTACTCATGCTCCTAAGTGCGGCTTAAAGATTTCTTCTAGTTCATTTTCACGTGTAAAATCCTTTATTGTATCTTGCGGGAAACAAATGGGGGAGGTGGGGGAGGGGAAGGAAATGTAGCTTACTCATCAATATTCGAAGTAAATTTCAGATCTTTTCACATTTGTATGTGATCACCTGAGATAACAGGTATTATGCAACATCATACAGTTCTTAAACAGAGGCATAATTAAAATTAGGACCATAGGAGTAGAACTCTGTGCTGGTTTTCTTTAATATTATTTCCAGGATTGCTGTGCTAGCTGGGTGACACGTATCTCATCCAAAGGCAACTTATGTAGCCTCATTTAATTAACTTGAAATTTTACAGTAGTTACTGTAGTTTAACAGTACCTGAAGTGAAAATAGGTGAGGTTCATTTGAGTCTAGTCTGGAAGGCATAAATGTTCAAGTTCAAACTGATTTATACTTGTAGTCCTTGTCCATGCTTATGCTCTAATATAGTACCTATTAAAAATTCTGAGAAAACCACCTGAAATTTTTCAGTTGTTGTAAAGAATATTTTTGAAAAGAAAATGTTCAGTGAGTACTGTCTTTGTCCTCTGTAATTCTTACTAGTCGCATTCTTTTGCCCCAGTCTTTATATCCTAGGATTGTCAGGGACTGGATTAAGAGTCATGAAAGCAGTGTTATTTGTCATTTTAAAAACATAAGTAACAAAATACCAAACACCATACTGAAAGCAAAGCAAGAAACCCAGTGTCTTTACCTTCTCGATTCAATGGGAGGCTGAAGAAATAATAACTAAGTGAAAGAATTTCACAAGTGTGGTTTGCTTACCTCCTTCCTCATAATGATGTTTTATTCATAGTAAGGTGCTTATGCAAATCTACGCTTCATGTGAATGTTTTTCTATTTCTTAGAAGCTCCTGATGTTTCAAGTTTTATTTTTTTCCCCCCTACTTTCGCACCAGTATAGTATGAGGTTTTGATCATCAACATTAGAGCCCTTTCATCTCTGGGAAGTATGCTCGTGTACATCGACTTGCTGCATACAGCAGCCGCATAAAATAATGGAGATGTAAATCTCTGTTCTGACAGGATCAAGTCAGAGGCAGCAGCAGCTACACTATATACTTCACTAGCAAAAGAGAAGCAGGAATATATTTATTGACATACTATAGGTACAATGTAGTGATCTAATAGCACTTCACAGGATTTAAGATCGCTGGATACACTTACTGTTTACTACATAGGGAGTTGGTTTAAACACACATACAGCAGCCTCTCCACCGAGTCTAGAAGCTCAGAGTGGACCCCTTTGCTTCCTAAACTGCGTGAACTGTGGAGGTAAGGAGCCTGGGAGTGACTGGATCCATTCCTAGCCCCAGACTTGGTCAGGGGTAAATCTAAGGGATTATATGTGCACTATCAGTCTCTTTAGATGCATGCTCAGTTGGTGCTCAGCTGTTGAATCAGTGTCTGCCATCAGTTCTTTCAGCCTCCCCTTGTTCGAGATAGATTCATTGTTACTGTCAGTGCTCGTTGTCTTCTGTGCGGACTGAAGGAAGATGTTGAGGGGGGAAAAAGGGTACAGTTGGGGTTGAACGAGGAGTGCAGTGTCAAAATTCAGAGCATTTTATCTTGCTTTATTGAGGCAGAGTGTGGACTTTGATGTGGAACCCCTATTTCCTTGCAATTGTCATTGCAATCGGTCTGCCAAGTGAGAGCAAAAGTGTGTGTGAATTTGTGTATGTATGCCTCTCTTCTGGCGAGTCTCGGAGCAAAGAGCCTCGAGCTAAAATTTCAATTAAAGAAACCAAAACTCTGTGTGTGTGAATAGTTATACCCAGACTAACTCACTGAAATGCCATTTAAAGCCATTAAGGTTAATCTGGGCGTTTAGAAGGTCATTATCAAGCAATTGGTTTGTTTTCAGTTGAATACGGGAATGAAAAAAGCCTCTGAAAGGGGAGTTCACACTGGAAGACGCATTCAGACCAAGCAACAAAAATAAATTGGATTGATGTGTGGTAGAAGTGCCCTTCAGAAAAACATAGGCACAGATTTTAAAATGATAAGCTTTGTCTGCTTTTCCTCTTAGTTCTGTAGAGAAAGCATATTGCTGTCGTTTTCACTATTTGTTATGGTGGAATCACTGAAGACCAAATAACTTCCCGAGCCATCAAACAGAAGAAAAATCATAATAATCCGGAAGATTAAGTAGTATTATTCAAGTAGTCCTGAATTCCAGCAATCTGTGCTGGAGGGAGGAGTCTTGTCCTAAATTCCCCATTTCTCCCTGTCACAGCCCTGCAGAACAGTAGGTGTGTGTGCTCTGCAGTGTGTGTGTGTGTGGTGAAAGCATCCTCAGTGGTGGCTGTATTTCTCAGTTTGCTGTTTTTAGGGGGGAAAAAAAGAAAAAAAAGATGGCCAGGAAATCAGTGATATTAATAGTTTAATCATATAAACGTTCAGAATGATTATGATAGTTGAATGACTGGGACAGTACTGCCTCAGAGTGACAACCACTGCTGCTTTCCTGCAGACTTGGTCCATGCTCTTCATGTTTCACAATTTGGAGGCTGTTTTTGCAGGCTTAGGGACAGTTTAAAAAAGAAAAAAATTAAACTGTTCTCAATAAGACACCTCAGTGGTACTTGGATTAATGGCAGTTTATTATTGCGTGTCATTTGTGTTGGCAGTCTTAGACATGTTTCTGTGTAGCAGTATTAGAATTAAGTGAAAACAGTTGAGGTTCTCTCTAAGATTAAAAAATGATTACAACATGTTAATGAATGTACTTTTTTTTTTCAGATACAAGATAACATATATCGTCTCCTGTGGCCAATGGCTGGGTTAGATTAAATGTAAGGAATGACTCTTTTTTTCAATATTCTTCAATGTTACATGTTTTTGCAGTATTATGCAGAGCAGTGTTAATACAACCAATAGGTAAAATTAAGCGTGTCTTTTAGTTTTGCTGGAGCTGTCAGCCTCAAGTTGTTTGAATCAGAACATTTTGGATTTCAGCACTGGCTTTCTTTAATAGCAAAACAAAGCCTCACAGCGTTTATGTACTCTTTTGTTTTAATGGTTTTATATCATACAAGGTATTTTAATTCCTTGCTGTGTGGGTTTCTTGAAAGCTTTTAAGACAATAGTGATTGAAGTTGGGATTTTTTTGTTGTTGTTGCTTTCTCTGTAATCTTCAGATCCAAATACTTGTTTGGATCTAGATCAGAAGTTCAGCCTCTTTTGTTAACGTGTTTTCTCCTGTCATGTTAATCCACAAGTGTTGGTCTGCCTGAATTGTTAGCTTATGTAAAAGGTTTAGGAGTTGGCTTTCAGGTTAGAAACCATCTGTTCTTTAGAGCCTATAACTGGTAGTTTGTCTGGGCTGCAACAAGGTAAATATGAAGAATGTCTCAGATGTCTCAAAAGCTGATTAAATACCAGCTTAGTTGGTACATTGAATTGTTATGCTATCAGTTTCTTTGCTTCCCCTTAGCATGTTCACTCCTTGCTCTCATATCTTGTGTTGAATGAGGTGATGAGTTTGTTCTTAAACATAGAGCTTGGGAATATTTTCAGCTGAATTGAAACGTTTCAAAGAAAACCCTGCTCTGTCACATGTTTAGGCCAAAAATGAAACTTGTCATTTTAAAATAAAGGTCAGGAGGTTTTTTGGAGATTAATTGTATCTTAGGACTGTTTCTATGACATTTTTCATAGCAATAACCTCCCTTTACCCCTGTTTAAAACAACTCTGCACGGAACAATTTCTTTTTGTATGTTTTGCTCTGCTTGCCTAGTGGAGCTCTAATGATGCTTCTAAACGCTGCTGCAATACATTTAATAAAAACAACAGCAAAACATTGCCAAAGCATCTTGATCCCCTTAGGATCCTCACAGCGTACATTAAGCTACTGTATTAATTGTAAAGCACACAGTAGGTTAACGCTGCTTCTTGAATTCCTTCAGTTTTGCTTCAGTAAAAGCAATCTGCAATGACTGCTCCTGAGATGGAGTTTTCCAGAGCCTCAGAGACAATTGCATTGATTGGCATTCCTAGATTACTGGGTGCTTCCAGGGCGTTTATGCCTGTTATAGCAGCCACTCAGTGGTGTTACTTGAAGTGAGGCATTCAGTCTAAGCTACAATTTACAGTAAATTGAATGTATTTCCCACTCAATTTGAAAGGCTGTTCCATTGCTGGAAGGCTTGTGTGCTCTCTTACTTTTTGTTGTTTGGTATGATGGGTTTTGAGTTTTTTTTTTTTTCTGGTGGATTTACCTTGCTGCAGCTCCTGTATTTACTGTTCCAGCAGAATTCTTGCTATAAAAGAGTAAGTCTGATTTGCATCCGCTTGGAAGCTGTTGTGACATGATAGTTTTCTATATAGTGCTATTCACAGTGTTTCTAACTGCGTTCCCGAGTCACAGGGAAAATAATTGAGGTACTCAAGGTACTCTTCCTCTTATATTTGTGGTGAGTACTGGTAGGGTCCTTGTTCATGTCTATGAAAACCACCGTAGACTGCCTGTTTCTTAAAGCTGCAGAAGCTTAAGTTTGAATAAGGATTCACAAATGCAATGAAAGTGTAATACTTAGGATTTGTCTCAACAGTAGAAGAAACCTGCCTTGAAATTTGCATCATATTTAGTCTGTTTTTCAGTGTGGGCGATGAATCTTTGTACACATATTTTCCTTGCAGTATGGTCAGTGTGAGCTGGTAACGTAATGGAATTGCCTTCAGTTAGCCTCACTTGTTCTTCTTACCAACTTTGCAGTGCAGTTTCCGTATTCGGTATATCGCTTAGTCTTGTTTTAGTTAGGCCCTGGGTGGTGTTCTTTTCAGTATGAAATATCATTCCTTTATATTTTTAATGTCAAATCCTTTAACTAAAGTTGTGTAATAAGATTTCCTTCTAGCTAGTTGCCTTCAATCACATGTAATTATTCTTCCTTTTTTGTCAGTTTGTGCTGACAAATCACTGGCTTTATAAAAGCAAAAAAAGAAAAAAAGTTTGCAGACATGGATCTTCTTTGCTCTGCTTATTGCAGAATTTGGGCTAGAGACAAGCTGCCCCTTTTTACCAGATCAGATAGATTCAAGGAGCAGAAAGCTCCTCTTTACCCTTTAGTCCTTCTGATCTTTTATTAATCTGTTTTGCTCAAAGAAGATTATGGTCCCTTGCATTATGCTGCCAATGCAAGTTG
>PPHD01019712.1:626-13972 GCA_002909625.1 Bambusicola thoracicus
CCCCCCCCTCCCCCCAAAGTAACTCGTATACTGTTTTAACAGTTTAAGAAAAATATCTGGGCCGTATTTTCATTGGTTCAATTTGCTGAATGTGGCTGTTTATTGCTTTATATATTTACTCATATGCAAGCTATACAAGTTCAGATTTCAAACATTGATTTGACAACATGTATCAGGCAAAGTTTCAGTAGTATAGCAATGTTGTTTTTAATAGTAGCATGAACAAGAACTTTACTGTTAGCAAGTCCAAGGAAATAAGGAGAAAACATATGGTTCTGATTCTGTTTGCTTGAGGCAAGAGAGACCATTAGATACAATTAAGACTTGTGAGATTTTCCAGAGGACAAAAAACGTATGAACTATGGTGGAACTAAACAGTAGTACAGCATACTTCTCAGAATAGCTACAGGGAATTCAGAACCCATAAGACACAGAGCATTATGCTCACCTTGAATGAATACATGAATGTTGCTAAGCAAAATTTTCTGCTACTTTTCCAGCAGCCAGATTAAGGAAAAAAGGATTGAGCTTTGACTTCTCTTACAATTAAATCATTTAGAACTCTTCTGCAATTACAAACATTTGTTTACAGTTTTGTTTCATAAATGGGACATTATCATAAATGGTGTTTATTTACAGAAGCTTTTACGTGTTTCCACTCTACTCCACGCTGATGAGACCTCACCTAAAATACTGCATGTAGATTTGGAGTCTTCACTACAGGATCCAGATGTGGACCTGTTAGAGTGCATCCAGAGAAGGGCCAATAAAAATGAGCTAAGAGATGGAACACCTCCCTAGTGAGGACAAGCTGGGAGATCTGGGGCTGTTCAGCCTGGAGAAGAGAAGGCTCTGGGGAGACCTGATAGTGGCCTTCCAGTATCTACAGGGGGGCAGTAAGACAGAAGGGGACAGATTCTTTAGCAGGGTCTGTTGTGACAGGACAATGGAAAATGGTTTAAACATAAAGAGGGAAAATTTTGATTGGATATAAAGAAGACTTTTTATTTTATTTATTTATTTATTTTTAATGTTAAGAGTGATGAAGCACTGAAATAAGTAGCCCAGAGAGGTGGTGGAGGCCCCATCCTGGAGATGCTCAAGGTCAGACTGGACAGGGCCTTGCAAAACCTGATAAAACTGTAGATATCCCTGTTCATTGCGGTGGAGTTGGATTAGATGACCCTTAAGGATTCCTTCCAACTCTAATGATCCTATGATTCTATGAATAAAACCAACAGTTCTATTTTGTGCAGCATTTGAAAATGAAAAATAGATAAAACTCAACTCTTCCTTGATTTGTGACTTTCATGATCTGAACAGTTAGAATGAAATGCTTTGCTTAATTATTGATGTAGCTGGAAAATATGATAATAGAAATTAGAGTCTTGAATAAGTGTACAGTTTCTGAGTACAGTGGGGAAAAAGAGCATGTTTTGTCACTACCATCATAAAGATATAGAATTTCTCCATACTTGTAATTGGTTAATTTCTCAAGTATAATATTTGAAAAGTTATATTCTACTAACTCTTCTAAACCTGTGTAAAACCAGCCTTTCCCAAGTGTTACAAATCGGGTAAATTTGTGATGTAAATAAGAAGGCTTTCCTGTAAAATGTTAGAGGTCAGCAGGAGCATACTATGTGAACTCTTTGTATAATAAATTTTCAATTTATAACTAACATTACAGCAGGAGCAAATAAGCAAATGCAGTTAAGAAAATGATTATATTTTGGGGCTCTAGTTTAGTATTTTTTCACTGTGACCAATGTCTTTTATTTCTAGATCCTCCTCTAAGTCCTTATAACTACATCAAACTAATTCAGTGTCAATGATGATTGAAGAACATGTAAAATTCCTTCCTTTAGACACGGATGAGTATTCTATATGCTTCATGTTTTTGAAAGACAGATATGTTTTCCTAAACTTACTTTTAAAGAAACAAAAGCTGTTAAGAAGTTGGTGGTAACCATGTCAGAAATTTACTATTGTTACTACTGTTGTTATTATTGTTACTAAATTAGTATAACTTTTGTGGTGTTCAAGTTACAAAACCATGACAAACTTGAAAATACTCTTTTTTTTCCTCCCCCCCAAGAGAAAAGGGTTAAGGATTATTATTATTATTATTATTATTTGAGACCATGCTATCTGCCACTGGAATTCCCCTAAAACAGTTCTACTTTTTCGGATCAACAGAAAATACTAGTTTAACTACTTTAGAATAATACTTCTTATAGCAATAGTACATAGTGTATGTAAACATAGAATATAATAAGATTCAAGTAAAGCATGAGGTATGTAAACTAGATTAGATGTTTGGAAACCATTCAAGCTCAAGAACACAAAGTAGGTCAAAATCAGCTCATAAATTTAGCTCCTTCTCCTTCACCAGAGGCTTGCAGTGGAACCTTAATATGAAAGGTAAAATGAAAATCAATTGTTTCTGTATGAATAAATGTTGGGAAGAAAAAAATTTGCTGCCTTAAATGCTAACTCAGCCAGTGTTCAGACATCAGGCATTCCGTAAATCTGATTCTGAACATAGTGTAGTTCTATGTTGGCATAGTGTAAGAGCAGCTTTCATGTGCCCCTGTGATGTTTCCCTAGTTTCTTACCAGCAAGGGAATTGATTTTTTATGAACTTCAAAAAAGTATATATTTTTAGGTTGTTTAACTTTTACTTAATAATCCAGTGGTTTGGAAGTCCCGTCCTCTTTTAGCTGGAAGTGTGCCATAACAGCCTAGTAAAAAAATCAACATTTAGATAGAGTTCCTACTATTTGTGCGTATGAATATAATTTACTTCACTGTTTCTTGTTATTCTTAGATATTGAGAATGGTGCCAAATCTGATCCCAAGGAACTTATTTACAGTTTATATCATAAAATATCCAGGAATATAACAAAATATTATGATGAACCAAGCGTTTTTCAAGGAGGATTCCCTGAGATTTTTTAAAACTTCTGAAGTTCTAACAGAATTTGAGAGAAATACCAGAAAAATAAGATTTTTAATAAGATGCAATTTCTTCCTTCCTGTACTCAATTAATAAACTATTTAGGTTTGGCTTCAAATTAAGGAATGCTACAGAAAAGTAGATATCACTATTGCTTCTAGAAGAGCAGTGGTGAAAGTAACTCACAAATAGTTAACAGTAGTGTTATAAACTGTCCGAAACATGCAGTAACCATCTTCTAAAAGCAGATATTAGGAATTGATACTGGAAATAGCTGCATGTAGAAGTAATTAAAAATAAACATGTAATGCAATGGAAAGTACAATAATGACAGCAGAGCGGTGAGATCCTAGGCTGCAGAGAGTGAGGATTTGCTCAAACACAACAGCCAGAGGCATAGAAAAATGTGAAAGATGCTATTTACATTCAGAAGGCCTTAGGAATACAAAGATCTCCTGCCAACCCTTAAATGTCTAGGTTGGGTGGATCCTGCCTACCTCTCCTTATGACCACTCAGCTGCACTGCATGCACCTGAGCTCCCTTGGGTTGGCCCTGCCTTCCCACCAGGTGCTCACTCACTACTTCAAGCTATGACTCAGCATTTCCACTACAAAACTGAACTTGATTCTTTCATTCCTCTAATGACAAGCATGTTATGAGAATAACATACATTGATTTGGTCAGAGAATCATAACAAGATGGGAAAAATAACAAGTTATCTTACCTGACATGAGGTGAAATATGTCTTTGCTCATAAAAAATTTTGTTCTAGTTAAAAAACTCATAACTTGTCTTATGATGTTTCAGTTAGATTTCTCAATCTTACATATAGTTTGAGACTCATCTTTGAAAATTACTTTTTACGAGAAAAAATGGTGTTAATTTCAATATTCTTTGAAGAGTCTGGGGTTGGCCTGTATTATGGGTAAGCCTTTAAAAAAAAAAAAGAAAAGTTAAGAGAAATGGAATTCTAAGTTATTTCTTTTTTATTTTTCCCCACAGTTAGGTTGTTGCAAGTAAGCCATGCTTAAGGAGTTTTGCATGAATACAGTGATAAATGCATGGAATTTTAATTTATGAAAGGACTTGTCAGTTGATTTCTTTCTTGTAAGTGCAGGACAGAATTTAATGGCGTAAAATCAGTGAAAGCAACACTAAAGAACTAATTGAGAATGTAAAGAAATTGATAAGCAGAAAACTAGTCTTAAATCATCAAGTGTGTGTTTTGGTCTAAGTTCAAAATATCTTACTTACTGGAATCTATCTAAATTAACATCTATATGAGGACAGAATCTGACGAATAGCCCTTAATTTTAAATTGTATGTAACATGGCATGTTTGGCTTCCTGAAAACTGATATGGCAAAAACATAACATGAGAAGCTGTCATCAGCTCAAAATTATTTCAAATTTATTGATTTACATTACTTCTCATTGTAGAAATGATGAATATCAAAGCATGTATTTGAGAGTATGTTTTGGAAATATGAAACTTCAGTTATTCCCGTGAGACAACCTTTTTAATGTAGCAGACTGTAGAAGCCGTTTTAGGACGTTGACCCATCATGGCCTTAGACTTCTGGATTTGTCACATGTGTTCTGGGTTCTGTTGAATCTTAATTACTGTCAGGAGGGAGAGACCTACATGCACACTACCCTTGTTTGAGCATGGTAGCAATAGGTAGTGATCAGCTGTGTTCACAGGTTGAGCAGCTATCTTGTTGGGTAGTCTTAGTGGTGCTGAAGTATAATGATAGCTGAAGGAGTTGCAGAAATACTCTTATGTTTGATATGTCGCTACTTCAAGATTAAACGTGTCTAGTCTCTCCTAAATAGATGAGAAGGATGAAAGTCAACTGCCCATGCTTTTGTTATCTTGAATAAAGAATACTCAAGATTAAGAGGTTTTACTACATTTATGTCTTATATGACTTTTCCACTGAATTCATCTGCCTCCTTGAGAAATTCAAACCATTCCCCGAGAGGAGTTAGTAAATTGTGGAAGACTCAGCTAGAGTCAAGACAGTATGTATCCTGGGAAGATGACAAAGAATGTATGGATGTTTTGATGAGAAGCAAGACAAATCTATCTTAAGCTTTTGTCCAAGTCAGATTTTATACATAAATGCTTTCCATGAATGCTTTCCACTCTGAAGCATTTACATAATATGTAAAACTCTGCAGTGCCCTAGAAGCCTAAGCATCCTTATTTTCTGGAAGAGCCCTTTTCAAGACCATTGTATCGTGTTACTGAAGAGCGAATGGGAGGGCAGACGGGGAGGAGGGTGTGTGAATAATAAGCTGCTTTCCTATACTAAGAGCAAAAAGGTTTGTTATATTTGAACTTACTGTTCTAAGATTCCATATGCATGGCAATTAGAAAATTATAGTTCAGTACTAATTTTACTACTATAACATTCTGCTTGCTGGTGAAATCTTCTAAATGATTATTATTCCTTTGATATTGGTGTGAATTTGGCATGGTCTTTCAGACTAAGTTGCTTAGGCTACTGGAGAGTAGTTACTGTTTATTTAACAAGTAAGACTTTTTATGTTACTGTTCAGAGAATCACATCTGTTATTGATGACCGGAACAATGGCATTATTTAAATATTTTCTAGTAACCTCTTAAAACTGACATACTGCATATTTTTTATTCAGGTGCACCTCTATGATAATGTCAGCACAAGTAGCTTTATATGAAAATGAGAAGGATTTGAGCTGTAAGAAGCAAAATCCCCAATTACTCAGAAACTGAAGTTTTTAATGAAAAAAAAAAAAATAGTAACTCAGCTGTATGGAAACTCAGTTCAGGTTTTATGACATGAAAATAAGAAATTATAGTGCTTTTGAAACTGCCTTTCTAGACTAACCTGAACTGAAATATTTTTAAAAAGTATGATGATTACAAAGAAGGCAGCCAGGGTTCAGGCTTGCTTGGATAATACTTTTGAAGTTGAATCTTTTCTAAATCAAATGGGTGCCCTTCAAGAATTGTTGATCTGAGATACTATACTTTTAACTGCAGAAGTTGATGTAGAAGTCTTTGAACATGTGAAGATAATTCATAATTAGTATATGCTTGAGCTGAGAGGATGTACTCTTAAGTAAACAGACAGACAAGATGATGCTTCAGTCTAAGACATTTCCCTATGTTATTGCTTCCTCTATTCATTTTTTCTGGTTATTTTCTCCTTCACTTTTTTTTAGTTACTAAGGTTTAAAAGGATACAAGTTAACTTCAAGTGGGTTGAATATTTCAATTAACTTGGTTAAAATGGGAGACTACATTAAAGAGGGTACTGAAAAAAAGAACTTGCAGAGTTGTTTTGTTTCAACATTACAGTTTCTATAAACTGTTTTCTATTTTAAGTAACATTAGCCATGGCCATAACTCATGCTGAATTTGGTAAATGATCTAATAGTGATTTTTGCTAATGTTTTTTCCAATTCTCAGTGAGAACAACAATTCACAGATAAGAAAATCTCAGTACCTTCTGCTTTGTTTTTGTTTGTTTGTTTGTTTTCTTGGTGCATGTTGAGTTTGGAACAATGATTTAAGGAGGCTGTAAGTATGAGATTCATGTAGTTAGGTGAGTAAGTGATAAAGTGTGTGCACAGTCAGATTCAAAACTTAATGCCTGAGCTATTATGCCAGTTATGAGAATGTCAAAAGTGACATAACATAAAGACTGAAAGGACAGCATGGATTTCTGTTTGGAAGACTGTTTTTCTTTTTTCCTTTTCCTTTTTTTCAAGTTCAGGTGATCATACGTAGCATTCATCTAAATAATATCTTGCATGCAGTATTGATGGATGCGCCAAATATACAGGCAGGGAGCTAGAAGATTAAGTTACATAAATTTTCATTTCAAGGTCTGATTGCTTTGTTTGTTTATTATTCTCAAGTATTTTGGGTAATACAACTCCTAAGCCAAAGCAATTGGAATGAATTTTCAGCAGCTTAAATCCTCGTTGAATGAAGTACAATATCAACCTGAAGAGTCTCATCAGAGAAGGGCTTTGGAAGACCAGTGCAAAAGCTGGGAGTCAGGGAAGTGGGAAAAATAACTAAGGAAATGAATAAGCGCACAAAAAAAATTCCTGTGTCTTTACAAATAGTTTTAACTTGCTAATGAGCCAGTAGTAACTTCTATACTTTAATGTCCAGTGGGACTTATTTACAGACAAATTGGTTAACATACAAATCAAAATAAACAAGAACCACAATATTTCTTGACATGTCTTTAATAGGATGTAAGATGCTTGTGCCACCACAGTAATGATGACAGAAAGGCAGAATCTTCAAGGAAAGAATTTAAGTGGTGCAAAACTTGGGAGGTGCGTCACTGTGATTTTGAACAAGCTGAAAGACAGTTTAAATGAATCCCCCTTGGAGTGGCTTGGGAACAGTGAGAACAAAGAAGAATTTACAATAACAATAAAAAAAATTACTGTGATGGGGGCAGAGGGCTTGCTCATGAGAACGAGGAAAGGTCAGCTTATAATGTTTCACATGCGTATGTGGCACAGTTTCTAGGAAACAAGGTGGCATGAGAGTAGTGAGCTAGCCAGAGACACAAAAGGGAATGACCACAACAGCTATTTTGAGCATTGTCATTTTGATAAAGACAGTTTCATTCCTGAACTTTTTCAAGTTTGGGCAGTTACAGAGTTCAGCTCATCTGTCATTCTACTCAGAAACGGTCCCTGATGTCAGCAAGCTCTTCAAAAATCTAAACTCTATCTACTGTAGTAAGAAACATGCAAACCTAGATTTTGATATATCTTTCATTTCTGACTGTTGTTTGACTATTTTTGAATTAAAAAAACAAATCACATGGGAAGAAATGAGATATATTGGGTTTTTAATATGTCCAAAGAAAATCTAAACTTTAATAACAGGCTATGTCAACTGTTTGGTCCAGGTTCAGAAATCCTGCCTTATCTCAACTGCTACTTTTTTATTAGCATTAGTACTTAATTTTATGCAGTTGTTTTTTTGTTGTTATTTTAAAAGTAACTTAAATAAATATACCAAAAATATCTCAAAAGTATATTGGGTAAAGATCTAGAAGAAAGAGGTTCCATTCTCTCAGGATCTTCCCAGTACCAACTAGCGATAATTATCTGTACTAGAAAAAATACTTATAAGCTTTCTTGGGGAAAAGCAATACAATTGGTGTTTTAAAACATTATCAAAGACGGCAAACATTTTTGATCCATTTTAAAAAGGCATAATAAATGAAACACAGTAAGCTTTTCTCCTTTTGAAATATCTTTCTTTCTTCCTTAAAACACTGTCTATTAACTTACATAGCCTATAGTCAGCTATTGTTGTAAATATAGTGTTCTGAACAATATCACGTAATTTCATCTTCATAAGCTGAAAGAATTTAACTGTCAGATCTTTAAACATCCAAGAAATATTCCTAGAGAGCTGCAACACAACCTCTTATTTTATTTTCTACTACACAGATATTTTGCCTTGGATACTCTTCTATTTCTTTACAGATTTTTGGATGCAGCATGCAAGTACTCCTTTGGTTCACTATTGCATTAATATTGTTTTATGTGTCAATTTCAAGCTTGTTCTGGTGGCTGGATGCTTTTTATCACTGAACTGATACACTGTGACTCCATTTCTTTACGGCATAATAGATAGTTTTATGCTTTCCGAGCATCAGAATGAGTAAGTTATCATGTAAAGTTGGAATTCACATAGCAATAGATGCCAGCAGAAAACAAAACAGTATCAGTTACCTGACAAAACCATTGTGGAGATGGCTACAAAACAGAAACTGTTAAATGCACTGTATGACAGGGAGAGACTTAATGTGTTTGGGGTTAATATACTTTTTTGTGCAGTGATAGCTGGGGGAAAGAAATAGTACCCTAAATATTTCCAGCTGGTAGATCTGGCTGGTATGCAAAGAAAAACATGTAACCATTTCTATAAACTGCAATAAAATGCCTCTATCACTTCCAAAGTACTAAGAAAGCCTCAGGAGCTGTGAAAATGCTTAAAATGTCCAGTCCCACACCAGCTTTACAGGAAGTACGAAGTTTCTTGCCCAGGTGAAGGATTATAAAGACGAGTGTTGTGAATCTGGTAGGATGTTTGAATAGTTTCTCTTAAAGTTAGTCTGAGTCAGATTTGCATATACCGAGGAAACAAGCACGGACTTCTTTAGAAGTGTATTTTTAGCAAACTTTTTAATCCCAGGGGAAATTTCTGTGACATGGAGAACAAAAATATCATTTATTTCCTTGCAGCATTAGCAAGACACTTGATAGAAAGAGATATAAGAAAATCTGAGTAGTTTTCTACTCAGAGTACAATTCCTGTCAGCATACTTCAAGGAAAGTACATAGGTTGCTCTGAAAGTAATGCCTTCTATTTATTTCCATGGAATCTACAACAGATAGAAATAGTACAATAATATAAATTGATAGAGAAACTTCTCAGCTACAGAACACTATTTTTCAACATAGTCACCAATATTAGCTATGAATTTTTTCCAGCAATGAACAAGAGCCTGTATGCTGAATTCATAAAAATCTGCAAGGCCCTCTAGAACATCATTCACGTTGCTATTACCACTACTGAACTGTACCAAGCACCTCCTCACTATGCTTGCATCCACTGTTCGATCTCCAATAAACATTCAGCAAGCACTGATGAATTCCAGTGGGTGCAATATTTTTTGCATAAAGGAATTCAATTGCATACCATTTCTTCATGCTCACTTCCATGTCAGATGCCATTTTGTCAGGCTGTCCCTCTCCTACTGTCTGTCATACAGCAACAAAGAGTAAGGGAATATTAGCAGGAAGATTCAGTCTCTACTGCCATACCACCAACTGCCTCCGAAGTTGTGGGCCAATGTAACAAAATTGAAGGCATTACTTTCAGAGTAGCCCTTGTGCATTTCATTAAACAGATTGTTATTACATGGCCAGGTACTTCTCAGTCCATAGAACATACTACTGAAACTGTGCAAGTGAAGTAATTAAAGATAGTTGCATAATGGAATATATACATATGATCTTTAATAGATGGACATCATTGGTATGTGGCTTTATAGTAGAGGCTACAGTCACAGATTCTTTTATGCTCCTTCTGAAAATGTTTGCTTTTGGATTACTTGATATTAGAGAAGTTTATGAATAGTGAGTCTCCCTGGGGAAATGATCAGTAATAGTGAAGATATCCTAGCGGATCTCATCCAAAGCAGCTGCTGAAGAGCACCTGTGTGAATGTTGTTTTGGTTTGTTTTAACATTTTTACTTAAAATTAAAAACCAGACAGTAACTGAAAGTGTCACCACTCAGATTTGCATAAAGTGTCTTAGAGCACTGGAGTCGAGTCTCTTGCATGTTGCTGCTGAAAGGACTCTTATTCAGCCTGAAAGAGTCTGTTGTGGCAGTTGTACAGGTGCAATGCTAGGGGCCTTGGAAAGGGAGGAAAAAACCTGCAGGGTAAAACATTGAAAGAATGACATGCTTTTTACTGACCTTAATATCTACTTGAAAGAATTAAAAGATGAATTTGTCCTAATCTAAATATTTTTGAGGGAGTTTTCTGTCAGTAGACTGCTTTTTTAATACAGCAGAAAATTTTAAGATTCTGCAGTAGAAAGGCAAACATAGACAAATTTAGTCTAGAAATTAGAAGTGTGTTAAACAAGGAAAGTAGTTGACTATTGAAATGTCTTAGCTATGGATATGCTTTCTTAAACCTCTTTTGACCTTTGAAATGTTGTTCATCTTGAACTTCAATTTGAGCTATACAGTTAATTTACAGACTTCAGATAGAAATACTGGTTAGAGTCACTTGGTGTGTTAAACCAAAAAGGTCAGGCTTGTATTTTTGCAATGTTACGGCTTTTAGAATATAGGAACTTGAGCATGGTTAGATTGCTTGACCCTGCACAAAGCTTGTATGCAGTGGCAATTATTTTCTTCTGTACTCATCAATGAAAGGTGAGGAATTGACTTCTGTTGCTTGCTAACCTCTACAAGCATATGGTAACTTTCTTTTCAGTTAAGTGTTCAAAGCTTTTGGTTATTCTGCAGTACAGAGAACTGCAAAAGATGTTAAGTTACTCAAATGAAAGAGTTTGAAGAAGTACTGTAACTAGTGTCATTATGTAATAAAATACATGGAACAATAAATGAGTCTGCTAAATGTTTTTTTAAAGCTATTTGGGCAAATCAAAATTCAATTATGACTGAAAATTGCTTCTTATGTTTGTATCTAAACGACTTCATAGAGCAAGAAGTGCTGGAAACAGGTTTATCAGTCACACTTTCATACTGTTACATTTTCTTGACATGAATGAAAAATAGTAGATTGAGGAGTTGCCCATCAAAATAGTACTGATGATACAGTAAAAGTAGAAACCTTAAACCTTCTTAAATCTTCTGGCCTCTTATATAATCATTATTAACCTATTATAATCTTTTATGCCAATGTTTTCCACAACACATTGATTCCACTGGACTTGCATGTTCTGTAGAACATTTTACAGGAATGTGAATATCACGTGTTATTTTTTCTTTTTTCTTTAAGAATACATTTAATGATGTCAAACTTAAGTTTCCCTTGAGACTGTGTTTAGTTTTGTCAATCACTACATCTGTATTTAAAATGAAAATACAAGAAATACATTTTCAGTTATTGCGTCCTCCCTTTTACTGTCAGCTGGCAAGATTTAAGACATCTTTAACTCTTCTTTAAGAGGCTGTAAGAAGATTGGTCCTCAACACCAACCCCACTGCCACATGCTCAATCATCCTTCTTAAATTTATAGCTTTTTTGTATTTGGACAGAAGGTTTTTGTAGTAGTCAGCTGAATTCTGTAACTGAATTACACACTTTCATAGCTTAAATATACTTTTGAAGTAAGTAGGCTTAGAAGGAAATTGTACTCTCACTTAAGTGCAAGACTGTATTTCCACTATATAGCTCTTAGAAAGACAGCATCAACATTGGATCTTTCAAGATTTTTTTGCATACAGTGTGGAGTGCAGCTTTTAAACTTTGTAAGATAATCTGTTATATTCTGTGATGGCCTGAGTGGTGTATCACTTGGCAAGAATAGTTTCCTTTAGTTTACAGGTGAAATGTAGCCTAAAATAGTAATAAACACTTTAAACTGCCTTGTCAACTCCTATTCACTTGCCTAGCTTATTTTCACTTCTCTTCTGTTGTTTGCTTTTCTACATGCATTTATGAAAATACTTGAATTCGTCCATGTTAAAATTGACCAAGCAGGATCAGAGCTGTAATCCAGATTTATTGTGCCTCAACACAAATAGCTCTTCTGGCACAGAGTGGGAAACAACAGAGCTTGGAAATTAATAGAATTATTTGGGATGAATATGGGGCTACCTCTCTAAATAACTGTATGATTCAGTAAAAAATGTTAGTCAAACTAGACAAAAGTTGTGTTAGTACTTCAGAGACAAAAACTACCCTGATTTCATAGCTTCCCTGTGACTTCTTTTAGCCTTTTTACTCAAACTGCACTCAGTATCTAAAGGTGAAGTCTTTTTACATGGGCTGTTTTTTATGTGACCAAATTTCTGTCAACTGGTACAATCTTCTAGATAAGACATAAAACTGAATTGCACCCCCAAATATTTTTAATAATGTTTGCTAAAGGCAATAGCTAGAGATCAAGTTGCTTAGATTATTTGTACCTACGTTAAGTGCACTAATTTAAGAAGGGCTCAAGTAGGGTTTCTTCAGTGATGTGTGAATGAGACTTCACCATTACAGGATGAGATTTTTGGTGAGCTGTCATTCTAACTGTCTCCACATAGAGAGTTGTGGCCAAGTGTTACAGGCAAGGTGAGATGAACACTAGGAGGAACAGAAGGATAAAGAAGAACTGCATGAGCAGATGCAGCTGAGGAAGCAATCTAACCATGCTCAAATTCCTATATTCTAAAAGCCATATGAATGAAACATTCTTGAGAGGTGTTAGGAATTACTGTTGGTATATGTAGCAGTATTTCAGGTACTGTGAAAATTAGTATGTTTTCTCAGTCCAATCTGCATTTGGCTGTTTTGTGTATGATGAACTGTTTTTGAACTGAGTGATAAATATTTATAAGTGCTGAAATGTAATTTTTGGATGCTTTGGATGACCTCTGAATAGCCAATGAAAACGTGGTTGGACTGTTTCAGAACATTTTTCCTGTTTAGTTATTATCTGTGCATGGGCAGAAACTATTAGCCAGTGCCCACCTTTTAAGAAACAGTATCAAACAGCAAATAGCGAACAACACAACTAAAGGCATCCTCACCAGGAACGCAAATAGAAACAGCCTTTGTTATTTCAAGGAGAAAGGATAAATTGTGTAAAAGTTGCATTTT
>PPHD01019713.1:0-13971 GCA_002909625.1 Bambusicola thoracicus
TTATTAGATATTGAATAATTTTAATTTCTTTCTTTTATATACATATATATATATACATATTCATATATATATACACATATGACTTCCATAATTATTATTTAGCACTGACAATGTGATAACAAAACTGGATGAATTCCTATTAATCTGAGTACTGTACAAACATAACAGTGAAATTTTCTGTTTCAAAGACAAAGGAAGAAGTGTAAAAGATGTAAGAGAAGGAAGAAATGAAGAAAGAAATGAAGGAAGAGAGTTTGGTGAAGTGTAGTAACATCTTGCAAATTCAGACATCTTCAGCTCACTGGCTGAGTCAGTATTTACTAGCTAGGCCCCCATTTCCCTCTTTGATGGGTGGAGAAGATAGGTTCCTGCCCTCTGTGTAAGCTCACCTCAATAGTTGTGACCTGACTCTTGACAATATCTATTTTGACGGTATTGACTATAGAGATAAACCTGGGAGACTCACTGTCTGCATTTACTGGGTATATCAGATGACTGAGGAGGGGACAGGAGGGGAGTGTACATGTATACATTTAAGAAAACAAATGTAATAGGAAGTATATAATAGCTGAGGGTACAATACAAGATACAAGCACAGGTGTCAGCTTGCTGTTAATAACTTACACCTTACAGTGTGCATTATCATAGTATTGAATTTTGAGGAGCGGCTCGGTTATATATATCAACCTGGGAACTTTCTCCAAGCAGAAGCAGCAGCCTAAGAGAAAACACTATTTGTTCAGTAGAGAACAAGGGGACCAAGACAGCCACATTTCACTGACTGCAGAGGACAAAATTACGTTTACTGGATATCAAACTACTAAGAGAAGATGTCACTAATTGTATGAAGGGAACAGTGAAAATTTGTGGTAAGATGTAACCAACTGAAGGAGTAGGAAATAAAGTAATCCATTGAAAATGTGTCTGTAGAGGCAAGGTTTGAATAGATGAATTGATGTAAGAGTTAAATTAAGACTACATCACCAAGAACTGTAGATGATCAGAACTTCAATCTGAATGCTGAAGAGGAGAGTTTTTAAAGATAGGCACAAATCAGAGGGAGATTTTAGGGGCAACCTGGGTGTGTAAAACCAAGCCAAAGGTGAAACCAGAATCAAATACAGATTACAGAGAATGATGTCATTGTAGAGAAAGGGGAAGAAGGGAGGCTTACCATATGCCATCGCAGTTACTGGTTTAACTTTTATCATCAGTTATAAGAAACTGAGGTCAGAGCTTTAATTTTCTTTGGAAGAAACAAACTCAGATTAACTGTAAAATGAAGATTAAAAGTCTTGGAAATGGACAAAAAGGAGGGTGCTGCAGCAGGCCCTGAGACATCGCCCTAAAAGGCAGAATGCAGTAGAATCCCCATGGCTGGATCTTTGTACATCTCACGTGAACCAACCCGTGCCCACGGATTTGAACATGAAGCCATTCAGAGAAATTGAAGAGGGATATTTTGTCTTTCAAAATATAGTATTTTAAAGCTTTTCTAATGCCTGACACCAGAAAGATTAAACTTGGCAGTAAATGCTCCTCTGTGAAGTCTAAGACTTCAGGACTGTAAGAGGAGCAGCAGGAAAGTAAAGCTGATGGGCAAAAGAATAAAGAATATTGAGAAGCAAAAGTTACCTGTGGTGAATAAAACCTTCAAACTTCTCCTTAAACCATGGTAACATAAAATGAATAAAACTTGTGTGCAAGGGGAAGTTTTACATTGACATAAATATACATTTCATTACTGTCCTTTAATTTGTACAGAAATGTAAAGCAGACTTTTAAAATAAGTATTTTATTAAGTGTCTCTGAGGAGTCTGTATCTTCCTGTGTTTATTGCACAGTACTTACACAAAATAATTAAAATTCAGTTCCTAGGGACTTTTCACTAAAACCTTTCAAATCATTTTGAAAACAAAAGTAAAACCTTAGCTCAAATGATCTCTTTAGTGATAATAATAATTTTATAGCCACCACAGAAGCTAAAGAATATTTAATGTATAATATCTTAAGTTTTCCTGCACATGCACCTGTCAGGAAACAAAGGTTCCCATCACCATTAACTCAGTCCCTACAGAAAGTATCCTTCTTTAGTATTCAACAGTTCATTTCTCTCTCAGATCTTGGGGTTTACTAAGTATTGATAGATATTTGGATTTACAAATTACCTCTTCAGCTATCTCACCTACTTAGTGTAACCAAATGAATTCTCTTCCTACCATCACTTTAAATACTTACATTTCTTAATAAGTTAAAACAGCATTTCTCCCTAAAGCAAGAACTGTTTTAAATGTACCTCATCAAAAGGTTGATGAATCACATGGATTATTACTGATGAGTAAAATTGAATGAAAATCTGCATTTGCAGCAAAACCTGACATAAGCATAAGCAGCAGTATCCATTTCCTTATGTGGACCAGTGACTGTTAACACCACAAGTGTCCCTGAAGCCATATTAACATGACAGGCTGGCACTGGAATTTCTTATAAAAAAAATAGGCTAAATGCAGTATGATTTCTCATTTTAAATTAAAACAAACAAACAAACAAAGACAAGGCTTACCTTATAAAAATTCCACAGTGAAAGAAATGAACTAGAAAAATCCAATCCAGCTTCCCAGGATGAGTACCATTCCAGTCATTTTTAAACCAATGATAACTGAATATCTGAGTTACTAGTGATGAAAGGCCTCTAAAACAGAGTATCAGTACAGCCCAATAGTATTGTCCCTGATAGAAATATTTACTAGCAACCCAGAAATCCACTCCAATATCAGCTATATAAACTATAATTCCACCAACTAAAAAAATAAAATTCCATTTGGTAAATTTCATCATGCATTAGATTGTCACTGCTGTCATTCTGTCCTCATTTTGTATGAAGGAAAGTCAGAATAAATCTAAATGCTTTCATACAGCAGTGTCCTTTTTCCTGTTTCTAGTGCTTTATGAAGACAAAAGTTGGTTATGTGTTTTTATTACGGAAAACTAAATCAAAACAAAAATACTTCCACTTTCCCATGTTCTCGACTGAAATATTAAGCTAACATCATTGATGCATGCCTACTCTGTAAAACGTAAATCTAGATTGTCTCTGTACTTGGTGCAGTCATTCTTCTTTTCTGGTTCCTAAACAGAAGATAAAGGAAGATCATCAGCAACAATAATAACTTTTTTTAATAGAATCATAGCAATTTTTTTTTTTAATTATCACACTTCACATACAAAACACAGAATTTACTGAGATATCTGTGAACAATCAGTGTAAAAGAAGCTGCACCTCTGAACACCCCATGGTCACCCACCCTCCCAACCACTGTGTTTCTTCACCTTATCAAGCAGCTGCTGAGACAACTTCTAATTGTAGCAAAATACTAAGAAACAAACTTACCTCTAATCACTTTTAAAACCAGTTCATGGGAAAAAAGAGTGACTCCATCCCAGAACTGGAACTTGCAAGTGACTCACTGTGCACAAGGCTGAGAGAACTCCTGTCCTGAGTACACAGTGGTGTATCAGAGTACACGTCACTATGCCATTTCCATCTGAGTGGCTGACTTTGTGTGCATGCACCTCATGGTTTCACCTTTTGTGCTCATTTGTCCCAGGGCAGCAACAAAGTGCTGAACAGGCCTGTGGTTCTCCTGTGAAGGAGACACAGAAGGAGCCAGGCCTGCTCCTACACCTCACTGACAGGCGTCTCACAGCCTGCATCAGTAGCAGCTATGCGCAGATGACCTAACCACACTATCTACCACAAATGGAATTTGTTCACAGTCCAAACTCTGTAGATTGCCTAACATAGCAAGGATTCTTGTGATCTCTTTGATTAGTCCTTCCACAGATCAATGATACTTGACTGGTGAATCATAAAGGTTATAAGGAAGTACATACATTCTTTGTCTCATTCACTTCCACCTCTGCTAAGCTGTAAACATTAGAATTAGAGTGTCCCCAGTTCTGTTTGCATTTCTTAGAAAAAATAAGCTTCTGGCAGCAACTCCAAAGAAGAAGAAGCAGGAGGTGTCAGATCAGCAGGGTCAGTCCTTCGGCTACCCAAGGGCAGCAGGCCGTGCCATGAGGGCAACTGCATCATGGTCCATGGCCAGCTGCTGCAGATTTTTGTGAGTTTAGGCACACCATCCCTGAGGAATGAGGTGACAATCAGTTTACAGCACATGAACCTATAGAAAGGTAACGGCTGTTCTAAGCTGTGTTGACTTTGTCTACATCCTGGCTCAGGTACCAATCTGAAAAGAGAATCTAGGCTCCTAATTTCCTAAAGAGGACAGTGGGGACATATCAGCACAAACAGGTGCTGGGTCTGGGTCTCTAAGCATTCTTATTATTATTATTATTATTATTATTATTATTATTATTATTATTATTATTATTAAATCTAGGCCTTAGCTATTCCTAGTCTCTTGTCTATCGCCTACTGAGGTTGCACATCCTGGCTAAGTAAAGGTCAGTAAGATGATCTCATAGTTAGGACAGCTGGTATCCTTCCACTATCCTTTCTTATCCCCTCCAAAACATCACTAGTCTCTTTCAAATCACTAGTGAAACTACATCCAACTAACAGGCAGATTCAGGGAAGTTGACTTTAGTACAATCTAGCATAAACTGAGCTTTATGAATGTTTCATAAGCTGAAAACTTATGAATCAACTTAATAGCTTATAAGCAGGGTTCATTCAATAAAATTGAAAACAAAAGCCCTGTATTTACTCTGTAGAAGAGCATCATGTCAGTCTGCAACTGGATGCACAGCTTTTTTATGACAAGAATATTATGCATGATTTTTGGAACAGATTAAAAAAGAAAAAGGTTCACTATTTGTGTAGAAGACGCAACAGTAAAAGGAACATCAATGATTGGCTGTAAACAGAAATTGCCTTGAGCAGGCCATTAATGGCCAAAGAAAGTAGTATAATAGGTTTCATATTTAATAAGTAATACTGTATTAGACATTTGAGTGGTGAAGAGTAGCCTTTAATTTTATACCTGTAATGAATAACAAGGGTAATTAGACTTCTCCATCTTTACAACCTTCCCAGACTTCTGTGAGTACTTCACAAGCAGGAGTTATCCTATTGTCTTAACCCTAATTAGAAAGGAAATTTTACAGGGTATGTCCAGATACAGAAAAAACACATTATGAAGAGTAGCTTTGGTGACTTCTACCACCAAAATGCATCCTGCCCAAACAGCTGCCATACTGTCTGTCTGCAGTCCTGCCTGGTATGGAAAGCCATCAGGTAAGCTGAGACTTACAAAGACTTACAAATCCACATCCCCCATAGTCCTACCTCTTAATATCAAGACTGAGCATGAATGTCTGCTCACAGGTGAAATCTCTGTTGAAGAACTCAGCTTTTAACACCCTCTATATTTTATCCTCAAGAACACTCCAAAGAGCAGAACATTGTTGTGCACCAGTTGGGAAATGATTAAATACTACCAGAGAGAATGCCTTATATCACTAGCAGTTATCTTGTCTTCAACAAAGTTATCTTGTCTTCAACACATAAGAGCTAGCATGACAGGAGCAAGCAGCGTATTGAGTCTGTCACCCAACAGAAATGTAAGCCTGCCTTGAAAGCTAAGCTAATTCAACAGAATTCGTTTATAATACAGCAGAACCAACAAAATGTTATTAACTAGAGTTTCTGTTTTCATGATTCTTTTCAAGTGCTATTACAAAATGCAGACTTACCATAACACTGGCCTCAATAAACATGCAACAGATTTTTCATGTAAAAAAACCTCCAGATTTGCATATTTGCAGGTTTCCCATCCAGACTTCCCTAAGACTCATAATACAAGAAAAGTTTCAGGGCTTACTGACATAACACAAACTGAAACTAAAACCATATGCAAAGCACGTGACATAGTTAATGATTTTCTACCTGTCAAGAACTGTTATTCTTATGAATGCATTATAAAAATTCCACTCTAAAGGGTCTATTTATAAATCCCTGTCTGTGTTTAATATATTATAAAACTCCCTTCAGTAAATGAATTTGACACTTTACTCCTTAAAGGTCAAAAGAAAAAAAAGAAGAATAAACAATGTCCCACTTTTCCTCTGTGTGTGTGTATGCACATTCAAACTGAGAATACAGCTTGTCAGACTTGTTGAGCAAAAGCCAATAGATATTTACGGAAGCATATGAATATATGTGTGTTTATCTATGTGTGTTTATAAAGAAATGTATAAATATTTATTAATTTGTATGCACATTTCTGTAGCTCAAAGAGTTATGGAAAAAATCATTTTGGCTACAGTAGAAAGATATAATAAAATGCACTTTAAGATATTTGTGAAAAGCTTTTCTGTGTAATAATATGTGAAGACACTGCATGTGTCCAGTGACGAGTGATTAAAACTTCCCTCTGGTAAAACTGCAGGTGTTTGCAAGAGTCTGCTCCAGCTGTACTATCAGCACTCAACACAACCTTCATGCTGCTGAGAAAATCCAGAGCACATTTAAAAGAGCTGCAGGATACAATGAGCAGGTGTTGGTATTCGGCCTCTCTGTGCCACACAGGGTGATAGAAGCCCTCAGCAAGAGCAGTCTATAGCTCTTCTAGATCTTAGGGCAGGAGACACAATCAAATCAATATCTTCATAGGGAATATAAGATGACTGCTTCCCCTTTCCTGTGCTCCCTCCTATCTATAGATTAGAATACTAAGCAGTTTTTGCAGTGCCTGAAATTTACTATTATTTTCGTGGCACCATTTAAATAAAGGCATCCATTTATATGAGATTTTTTCAAAGTTAAAGAACAGTGTCTGAATCCCAAGCAGTCCAGCAGAATTCCTGGTTCAATAATACACAGTTCATTCATCTCTACGATATAACTCATTAGGAAAACCTCTTCAGAACTCAGCAGGTGAATGCATTATCCATAAGTGCCCTCTGGGAGAAGAAACAGAGGTCTTTCTGCCTATATGAGATCTCAGTGATGGTTTAAAGATAATAGAGCTGCTGCATTCGTGCCAAACAAATTCTTCTTTCTGGTTCTGAGCATCATTAACAAATTAATTTAAAATATGGTTTTATATTGCTCCTCAGCAAAATCCAGGTGACTTCAGGAAAGAAGCAGCTTAGCACATGTAATGATACCTTCTCAGTCCTATAAATGCCCCTTATTCTGTCACTGCACACCACTGAGAAGAGCCTGGCCACCCACTTGACTCCCGCCCTGCAGATATTTATAAACAGTGATAAGATCCCCTCTCGGTCTTCTTTTTTCCAGGCTGAACAGTCCCAGGTCTCTCAGCCTTTACATGTGACTAAGCTACCATGAGCTTTTGCAGCACATGGAAAGACTGATACCAGCATAATCTCTGCCAAGAAAAAGGTGATGCATCACACCCATACTTTCTTGTATCCCCCAGACTTTATTTTACACTTGCATAAAAGCCACTGGAATGCACTGGACTGCTGGTTCTTCATAACTTTGACTTCACCAGGAGCTCAATGGATGTGACTGCACAAGCAAGACAAGGCTGTGATGACCTGGCTGTGGACTAGACTACCTACAGTTAGCAGTTTTTTGCCAAGCCTACCCCTCTCCATGAGTCTGGGCCAGATGTGAAAAGCAGGTGCCCTCCAGTACAACACAGATTTCTTTTAAATCTTGAGAAACTTCCATGACCTTAGTCAATTACTAATGCAACTCTTTTAAGTATGAAAGAGCTTTTGATCATTTGAGATATGTGTTCTACCAGAAGGATAATAATAGCCATAATTTAGCAGCAGAGCAATAAATACATTGCATAATGTGTTTGCTATATTTTTAAATAGTTATAACTCAAGCTCAGGTCATAAAATTTCTACGAAGCTTTGCAAGCTGTCTGTCCAAATGGTAACTAAGCTCCTGTGGCTTTAAGGGAAGGCATCTTAAGTTAGCCGAGGCACAAAGGCATTGCTGTGACCTTTGTTATTATCAAACAAATTACACATATCTGATCCTTGGACTTATTAGTCAAGCAACTCATGAGCTAAATTACTGTCTGGATGACTTGTTTGTTTTCCAGCCAGACTTGCCATTGAAGAAAGCGCATTATGACAAAAATACTACAGTATTCAGTACACATCTTGTTATTTGTTTCTAAATGGGGCAGGAAGGACTTTTTCTCTCTGCTTTGATTAGTGTTAATAAGACAGTGGATATTTTACCTTTGGAATAGCCAACCTTTTTCAGACATTAGAAACTAAGGTCCTCATTAGGACTAGCACTTACTTTTCCCCTCAAAAATTTGTACTGACAATGTAAAACAGCAACTTAGTGAACTAAAGAACATCTTGAGGCTCTGCACTCACATGTGATTGTACCAAATTAGAGAGTATAATAGCAAAACTTCCAATGTGTGCCTATTATCCCCATTTTATAAGAGAAACATTAAACTTTAAGCTGGTGGGCTTGTGCAGGAAATGAAGACCACAATGAAAGAAAGAACCTGGAATTAATTCTCCAAAGGCACCCACTGCTGCCACCTACAGACGAAACGGAATCCGAGCTCCCAGCTAATAGAACACACGATTTTACTACGCCATAGTAATAAGTAATCCCACAGGGTAAGTCTGCAGCCCCCAAACAATTCTTATTTTATATGAAATCAAACCTGTAACGATAAAAATAACTTGTGCCTTATCACTCTGTTGTCAATGGCATGTAAATCTTCATTTTAGAAATCTCCTCTACATTTTCAGAATAGGAAGCCACTGAAATACTTGCATTTGATTAGATAGTACCTTTGCTTAATGGCAGAGCAACTGAACTTCACCTAGGGAATGAAAATGGGTTGAATGTATGAGCAAATGGGTCTATATGTGTGCTACAAAGTCAACATAATCAGTACCTTATGAGTAAGTTCAGGTTTAGTCACATGTCTTTATAAAACAAGACTGGAAAATTATATGGGAAGACATTGAAATATTGGAATACTGCATATAGTGCGTCTTCGTTATTCCAGTAGCACACACACACACACAAAAGCTTCTTTCCTTGCACATAAAGCATCCTTTTATAATGTCAGTGTGTCATGCTTTGATGAGTTTGAAAATAAAAGCTAAACTTAATGTTTTGATAGGAATAATTCAGATGAATAATGGAGATTGGCTTGAAGGCCTAAACATAGGGTTGTCCAGTATCTGCATGATGGTCCAATTGCTGTCTGTGGCTTTTCTGATGCCTGGCAATTCACAGCAGCAATTAAAGTCCATGCCAAGGAGTAGATTTTTGTAATTGCTGCAAATATAGACCTGCACAACATGCTGCCAAAAAGCCTCTTGTGCATCACAAAACAGACTGTTTTGCTTGTTTTGCTGAGTGAAGGACCGAAAATAATTCATACTGTTTGAGTAGCTGAAGAGCTGGTTAGCACTGTAAGAGTACTAACATGCAGCTAAATTAGTACTGACAAAGCAGCATTGAGGCAAGCACGCTGTTGGCACCTGAACAGCGAAGATACAGCACTGCTGTCTGACCTGGCAGATGAAAACACTGTTTGTTCTCCAACTTTGGAGGCCAGCTGGAAAAGCTGAGTTGTGTATTGACATCAACAAGCAGAACAAGGTCAGGCAGGTAATCAGGTCCGCCTCGGGGCTGCCTCCCTGCCAGCTGCCATCCTTTGCCCTTCCGCTGCCCAGGAAGCCAAACGCATCAGGCAGATCTGCAGCAGAATAAGAGCTTGCAATGGGAAGAGGAGAGATCACATAGGAGTGGGGAACACCAGTTTGTCATAGACGGAAACATGCAGACCTTTATTACCATGTTAACTCTTCAATAACTCATATCCTGGCATATACAGCATATGTTACTTGCTGTGAAATTGTACTGAAGTGTAGTTTTTCAGTTCCAAGAGACACTGAGTTGTTTGTATCTTACAAGCCTTCCGGAAGCACGCCTCTCAAGACTGTATCTGGGGATACGTGCCCCTTCAGAGAGGGCAGGGAATATGGCCTGCAAATCTGACTACACAAACCCTATAGGACAGCCTCACATTGCGTATATTTTCCTATAAGGAGCATTTAAAAATCTAAGTTAAAAAAAAAATAAAAAAATAAAATAATAATAATAAAAAAAGCTACCACAGACACTTTTCTGCCTTGTATCTTTATTATTACTTTTAAAATCACATTTATTTCATGGCATTATTTAACTATGCATATTGTAACTCTTAGGCTGCATGTAATACACAGGATCCTTTATATGTATAAACAGTGAGACTAATGCAGACCTTGAAATGGTAACATTGCTGAAGTTGCCTACGTTAGTACTACCTGCTTTAATTTCAGCTTAAATCGTATTTATCCTCCTTTTGCAGGTTATTTAAGGAGGGGAGGCGCCTGCCGCAATGTCTCTAACAACGCCAGCAGAAAGGTGACTGTCAGAGGACGCACTACACGTCTGAACAAATCTATTTCAGCGTGTCACAGACCGTGCAAGCAGGATTTTACTGCGAGCACGGCAAGGACGACCGCCCCACAATTGACTCTGAAACGCTGACTGCTGGACGGCCCCTATAGGGCACAAAAGGAGCACGTACCGACCCTAACAACCGTCATTTTCTAGGAGTCTGGCGGTGCCGCCCCACAGCGGAGAAGGGCCCTCAGAGGGAGGAGCGCGGCCGGAGGGCGGTGCGAGGCAGAGCGCGGCTTCCGCCTTCCCGCGGGCTGTCCCTCGGCGGCTCGGGGCGGCGGGAAGGCCGAGCGGCGGACATGGCGTCGCTGCTGCCGCGCATCGAGCGGCTGTCGTCGCGTGTGGTGCGGGTGCTGGGCTGTAACCCGGGGCCTATGACTCTGCAGGGCACCAACACGTACCTGGTGGGCACCGGGCTCAGGTAGCGGCGGGGCTCGGCGCAGCGCGGGGCGGGCGGCCTCGGGGCTGGGCGGTGTATGTGTGTAATGGCCCGAGTCAGCCTGCCTGAGCGGTGGTGCAGCCAATGGGAGGGGTGCTGGAGCCAAGGCCGTGCTGTGTCGGTGGTGGAAGTAAACTGTGATCGCCTGTAAGGACTGAGGATTGAAAACTGCGTTGCTTCTAACGACTAAAAAGCTGAGACAGTAGTAAAGTTTAGCTGGGGATATCTGCATTTGCCCCAGTAACGTGCAGTTGTGTGGTTGCTTTTTTTTTTTTTTCCTTTGTTTTTAAACGTTATTTAACTCACACAAGCACTCTAAAGTCTATGGTTGGTTGTTTTTTTCTTTCCTTTTCTATTTTTTCTTGACCCACGTGTAGAAGAATCCTTATTGATACAGGCGAGCCAGCTATTCCTGAATACATAGGCTGCTTGAAGCAGGCCCTGTCCGAGTTCAACATCTCCATTCAAGAGATCTTAGTGACACACTGGCATCGTGATCATACTGGTGGAATACCTGACATCTGCACAAACATCCCTAATGGTAGGCCACAGGTGGCAAGAAGCAACCTAGAACAATTCTTTGTGCAACAACTGGAGTAATCTTTTGCAATCTCCACATAATCCATGTGCAACATCACTGTACCACTATACTGTGTTGAGTGAATAGTCTGAATATCATACTTATAGTACTGTATTCTTCCTCAATACCTGTGTGTAACTCCATAGAGAAATTTTCTTACAAGTGAATAATGAGCAGTTTGCATAGTATTAAAAGGTATGAAGATAGCACAGTGCTTTTTCCTTTCTGCATTGACAGTAGTGACGAACTGACTATTATTTTTACTTGTGTAACAAGCGATAAATAATCTCTTTAAAAAAACCATGCATAACATTGAGACTTCATACAGTAAACCATTGGTAATTGCTGGCAAATTTTCAGGCCTCAAATCATGAGAAGAAGATAGGGATGTTATTCATGATAAATTCTAGTGTCGAGCGCATATTCTGTAGCGATAGCTGAGAAGAAATTAAGAGAACAGAGTAAGCAGTGTAGATAATGCAGCTCATCTTATCTTCGTTGGACTTTGTCACAGTCTTTATCAGGTTTTATTGAGTTGCCAGATGCATATCTTCAAAAAAGCCCTGGCAGTACCGAAACCAGCATGGATGTCTTAGTGAGAATCTTATTAACTCCTTAAAGTTTAAGACTTGCAAGGGGTATAAGTGCCTGATTTTGGGGCTGTGTGCTGTCTGTAGCCAAGGCAATGAAAGCATACGCAATTTAGAATGAAAGATGCTAAGAGGGGTTTCTTGTCAAACAATTTGGTGCTAGATAAATGTTGAATAGTGCTTCTGTGAATCACAGTGTTGGACTGGAATGCTATTTCACAAACTTATTTTCTTGCTCTTGATGAGTCAATAAGGAACAACACTTTCAAAACGTTAATCATTACTGGAATTCCACTTATGCATAGTTATATATTAATTTCACTCATGCTTTTTACTCTTCAAGATTACTGCTGGTATATATATGGTATATAAAATTCAGAGCCTTCACTACTCGGTGCTTCTGGCTCTAGAAGGAAGTTATTTTATAAACATAAAATTACTGGTTAGCGTTGTTTACTTGAAGATATGCTTTCATACACTGTGATATTTACAGTACATCTACAAAAAGTAGAAGTAATTCTGTGGTATTAGCTTTGTTAGTGACAAAATACGAATTGTTGTTTTCTTTGCTTTCTTTAAATAGACTCTGAATATCGCATCTGTAAGCTTCCTCGTGTCCCTCACTGTGAAGAAATAATAGGAGATGGAGGACATAAATATTTATATCTTAAAGATGGAGACGTGATACAGACAGAGGGAGCCACACTCAGGTAAGCAGCAATTTCTGCAGCTTTGTTTGATCTGTTTCTTCAGAAATCTGGTGTGTATATGTAATCTATACATCTGACTCTGCCAACATTTACCCATGTAGACTACCTGCCGTGACTCAGCAGGGTGTGTCTATGCAAAGAAGTTGTTCTTATGAGTATTATCAGGAATCAGCCTTTAGCCTTTGGCCTCACCTGAGAAACGCTTTCCTTGAGAAATATTTCCTTAGGGAAAACCCACACAGGATTTTATGTAACTTCTCTTTACTCTTAGATACATAGTTGTGATGTGAAATCGATACTTCAGTGATGTTTCTCACGATCTCTGTGAACATCATAAAATGCTTCTCAAGGAAACATTAAAATATTAAGTATTTATCATTAAAATGTTAAATTCTAATCATTTTTCCTGTCAGGTTCTTGTGGGGTACCAGTTGGGAAAGACTTCTTCCCTGAGAATACATTGCCTCTCTTGTTTGCAATGATCAGTCTGAAACAAAACCCCCCCCAAACCAGGAGAATTCTGTCTTCAGCGTTCTTTCATCAGCAATGCATTGCACATCTCAGGACAAATTTTCCTTATTTTCTTCAATTGAGGTGTGAATTGTATCCCACTTGAAGAATGTGCCTACCGGCTGGCAGGTAGAAACGCAATGAAGATAAAGAATATATTTGATCAAAAGTTGAAGTTATAAAAAGATGAGTAGAGAGGGCATAGCAATATTGAAGACATTTCACTGTCTTAAGTGGCCCGTGTTTGGAGAAAATCAGCTTAGACGTGGAAAACAACTTGATTCCAAACAAATCTGGAGATAGTACGTTTTGAAGTATGCAGTTTCGCAACCAACCTTTACATTTGGTTAAGAGCATATAATCTCAACTGGCTAAGGATACTCATAAAAGCCCTGCTGGTTCTAAAGCAACAATATCAACATTGTATGGGAACTGTTGAATCATGGCCTGAACCTCTGATTGACCACCTGAGGTGAGCGCTGAGTCAGCGGCAGGGGCACAGGTGAATGCAGTTTTACCTGAGTGACCGGAAGGGGTGGAGCCTGGCTCCACACCTCCTAGACCCGATTTAAGGGCTGACTCCCCAGGAGGAAGGATCTCTATCTGGAGATCCTTCCTCTAGGAACCTTTCAGCAAGCCCAGGACACAGGTAAGATCTTTATTTCACTTATACTTTGTAACAGCGTAATTTTTCCTAATCCAAT
>PPHD01019714.1:0-11495 GCA_002909625.1 Bambusicola thoracicus
TGCCTGTGTCTTGCTCATACACATAGGGTTTGCCTAGTGAGTATGTCTTGTTTCTCTGACTCTTCCTCGTTAGGGCCTTTGCATATTGAAGTCGTAGAATTGGGTAGTAGATTCAAGCTATAGGGAGTTAATTATATGCCTATCACTATTTCTCCTCTTTTGAATAATGTCACATGAACTGTAGTGGAGTGGCATCTTTCTTCTACTGTTTTTAAGCTGGGCATGGTTTCCTCACGTTCAGCATTTCTCGGTTTCTGAAGGTCTCATGTTCATGTTTCCTGCCCTGAGGGTTTGCACCCTTGCCCAGCTGATGGCTCTCCCAAGCCCGTTCCTGTGGGCATTGCTCCCCTGGCAGCTCTGCTGAACCCAGAGGGAAGCAGAGGTGGCTGCTGCTGGGGAGTCACGCAGCTCAGCATGTGCCCTGCTTTCTGTGTTGCTTGATGCTAATGCAGCTCTAATTAACTTGGCTTCTGGGAGTTCGTGTTTTGGGTAGAAGCTGAATCCTGCGGGTGCTGCTCCCGCAGGGTTTGACGGTGTTGGACAGGCAACTGGGGAACATGACAGCAGCAGCCTCATTCCTGGGCTCTCTGGGATCGTGCCCTGAAGACACAGAGAGCAGCCCTCTGAGGTTCTGCGCCACCTGCACCAAGCTCCTGCAAAAACGTCTCTAAACAAGAGTTTTGAGGATTAAACATCTCTTTTTTTTTTTCTTCCATTTTTTTTCCACCCCCAAAGAAATTAAACATTTCCACAGAGAAGGAGGATACGTTTTTAGTAAGTCTGCTTTCCAGCTCTTGAAATATTTATATCTATTCACATAACAGCTGAGCCACTCTTTCGTATTAATGTCTGCTTCATCGTGCCTTTTTCTCAGGAGCACCAAATCTGCCTTGCATTAAAGTGTAGTCTGCGTATTATTTTAAACTTGCCTTTTAGAAGGTGGCTCATTTCTGGTGGGAGGTGTAAGCAAGCTGTGTTCCCATGCTGGGTCTGAAAACCCAGAGCTGGGCAGGATCAAGCTCTCCTCCTTTCCCAATGGGCTGTTCTCGTGTTCATCTCAAAGTGACCCTCCTGAGCATCCCCAGACAGCAGCCACTGCCGCAGCTCTGCTCCGTGACATTGATAAACCACAACATATTGTTTAACATATTGTTCCCAGTCCAACATATTGTTCGCATTCATCATGGAAGCAATCAGTACAGAGCATTTTATTGCAAACCTGTTTCCTGGTGCTCATCATTAGGTCATTAACCTTAACAATGTCAACATGTTCTCGGTATGCGGTTTAATTGGAGCGCAGTACAGAGCAGTTGCACAGGCTGTGCCACATACAGGGGCATGCAGTTTAAGAGTAATAGAAATGCAGTACCAATATGGCACGATGCTAAACAAAGCCGGGTCTGGACAGGAGGTGTAAATTAAAGAAGCAGCTCTACAGAGGGATGTCCAAAGTATTTATTTGCTGAAGCAGAATTTCCTGCGAGCACCCGCGCTAGGTAAAGGCTTTAGTTTTATTGTATCCAATTCCAGATGTGGGTTTTATAGGTGTTTTCCCTTGGTAGATTTACCACAGCCAAGAGAAGAGAAGGGAAGCTCAAGGACTGCTGCCACTCTAACTGCAAATCCTGACACGGGCAATGCTTTCTTCTGAGATTCTTGGTAAGGCACAGACCTCTTGTCTGCTGGGACTGCTCCAGGCTATGTGAAACCAAGAGGTGGCTCTAAAGCATTGCTTCTCCATACAAATTAGGTAGACGTGACCACTTCACCCTCAAGTTCCGCTGGTTTTTGCTTGCCCTGCAGCAGCACATAGGTGGCATCTAATTAACCAGTGTGCATATGTGTGTGAAAGGATTATCTCTTCCTCTTTCCTCCCTGCTCCGAGTGAAACCACAAACTGCTCAGCTGTGTGAAACCAAGGGCTGTGCTATAGGAAAGGAAAAAACGTGGCAGGAAAAGCAGAAGTGGATGGCAAGTCGTTAGGGTGGATCTCAGGGTGAGCCCCAACTCCATGCTGCTTCCATTCCTCTCTCCTTGCTGGCACCTTTCCCCTAAAGCAAAACACCCATTTCCTGCCCCTTTGGCTTTTTCTACCACCTCATTTTTTAACTTCAGCACTGAGCACTGCAATGACATGGCAGGAAAATCCAAAGGTCTGATTGACACCCGATTTCTTCCCCATTACAAAATAAACAAATTTCTTTAGCTTCACACAACGTTCTTCTGAGAGCAGCTATTGATCCAGGTAAGGCTCTAGACTGGGTGATCAATATCCCCCAGTTTGGGGGAAATAAATAAAAAAGGGACAGAAAATGACGGATGGGAATATCATCAAGTGCTTTTTGAGCTGATGCTTTGCTTAGATCTCTCAGCTGCTGCAGGAGTGGGTTGGGTTTGCTTTGCAGCAGCAAAATGGCATCAAAGCGTTCAGATTCCCACCTTCCAACCAACCTACAGTCGTTAGGAGCTCCTGAGTGCTTTAAGCCAGCCTTGCCTTCCTGCCCGACTTCTGCATCTGAGTTGAAAAAGACAACAGCTTGGGATGGGGGAGAGGCTTTCTGTTCTCCCACTGAGGGATTTACGACCCAAGCTCACTGTTTTGACACCTGGGTGTATCTCAGCCCATCTGGATGGATCAGTCAGAACCACGTGGAGGTGAAAGGCTCCATCAGCACGGAAGCCAGCCTCAGCCTAATTTTCTTCACCTCTGGGACAATTAAGACCTTTTAGGGAGCCAGCTATCAGTCTTTACATCAATAACCAAAGGGTCAGTTACCAGTTAACCATCTTTTTGTGGCCAACAAGCACTGCCTGAGCTTCCCCAAAGCAGCAGGCACAAGGAGTAGTATCCTCTGCAATATATGCATGCACCTTGCAGCTGATGAAGGAACAGGTGCAGTTCAGATGCTGCTTCATGCAAAGGAGAGCAGACAAGGAGAGGAGGGACAAATGTATTTAACAGTCTGTGTAACCTGTTGAAAAAAGACAGGGATGTGACCTTACTTTGAAAGCTGGTGTAATACTGGGAGAGTTTGGAAAGTCGATGGAATTGGAAAGGAAATTGGGCTGTGCTTTCAAGTGAATGCTTTTTTTTCTCTCTGTATCCATTGAATATAGTTCCTTGAGTAGTCCTTAACTGCCACTTCCTGAGTGCTCAGTCTGATATCTCCTAATAAAAGCAAGGATCAAATGAGGTGACTGGCATTGGTGTCGCTGGGGAGGAGAGGTGAGCAGAAGGGTGCTGCACACTGCAGAGGGGATAGGATCCTCCTTGTCCTGGCCAATCCAGCTCCTCACTGCAATTCAGCTGCCCCAGGGTGGGATGCACCATGGCCAGGACGTGCAGGTAGTGTGGCTGTCTGTGTTATTAGGGAAAAATCAGCATCTCTATCAGATGACCTAGTGGAAAGTTTTCTGCATGGTCATGGAATCACAGAATTTTTTGAGTTGGAAGGGACCCTAAAATGTCATCTATTCCAACATCCCCACAATGAACACCCCATCAGTGCTCAGAGCTCTGTCCAGCCTGACCTTGAGTGTCCCCAGGGACCACCTCTCTGGGCAACCTGCTCCACTGCCTCACCCCTCTTATTGAAAAGACTTCTTCCTTATATCCAAACTAAATCTCCCCCTCTCTTAGTTTGAAACCATTTCCCCTTGCTTACTGCTCTTTGGAGTAGTTGCTTTCTCTGTGAGGAAGTTGTGACGTAACTCTGCAGAATGGCACTGTTTTTCTGCATTAATTCTTATTCACAGATCCTCTGGGATGGATCTTTCAGGTTCCCAGAAATTCTTCGTCTCTTTGTTGTAATTAAGCAACTCTCAGTGGTCAGAGCAAATCTGTGAGCATGAGCAAGCCTGTCAAATCAATACAAATCATTGCCAGACATGAGCTTAACAAGCCTGACCAGGAAGTACAAGGAGGCCTTCTGTCATTTAAAGAAATAAACAGGAGGCAGAGAACTTAATTCAGCTCAATCAGCCGCTAAGCCTGGCCTGACAGCTGGCCTTCAGAGACACCTTCCCCTTGCTCCTGCTTTTAGCTGAGTCGGCAGTTTTCCCTCATATCCTGCAAGAGGAATAGAAAGGATGGACAAAATGCAGTGCTGGAGCAACCCCGGGTTGAGGGCACAGCATAAGTGATTTTGGCACTTGGAGCTGCTGTTTGAGTTGAATGAATCCTGGCAAAGGAATGTGTGTGCACAGCATCAGCTGCCCAAAACTGAGATGTCTGGAAAGAAAACAGAAAGTGTAAGGGGGTAAAGAGGTGGTCATAGGGCTGATGCCAATGAGGGGAAAGAGAAGGGATCTGGTGGGAGATAGGGATCGAGATGGTGAATGACCTGAAGATGGTAGAAACTCAGAACTTCTCAAGTGCTGTGTTCTGTTTTGGGCCCCTCACTACAAGAAAGACATGGAGGACCTGGAGCATGTCCAGAGAATGGCAAGGGAGCTGTGAGGGCTCTGGAGCACGTCTGATGGGGGGCAGCTGAGGGAGCTGGGATGGGTCAGTGTGGAGTAGAGGAGGCTCAGGGGAGACCTTACGGCTCTCTACAACTGCCTGAAAGGAGGTGGTGGAGAGGAGGGAGTCAGCCTCTGCTCCCAGGTAACAGCGATAGGATAAGAGGTGATGGTCTTAAGTTGTGCCAGGGGAGGTTCAGGAGGTTCAGGTTGGATACTGGGAAAGATTTCTTCTCAGAAAGTGTGGTGATGCATTGGCACAGGCTGCCCAGGGAGGTGGTGAAGTCACTGTCTCCAGAAGTGTTCAAGAAAAGGATAGATGTGGCACCAAGGGATATGGTTAGTGGGCACGGTGGATTGGGTTGATGGTTGGTCTAGATGATCTTAGAGGTATTTTCCAACTTTGATGATTCTATTATCCTATAAAACAGCAGCAAGACAGGAGCCAAAGCCTGAATTTCTGCCTCTGGGTCCACTCCAGCCCTTGGCCAAGATGATTGAGCTGAGTAAATGTTTGTTGGCTTAAAGGGTCAAGAAGTGGACTTAATTCTTAATTCTAGACAATGAAGATGGAAAATCAAGTCCTACTACCACTCAGGTAGAGGGGAAACTTGCTGTCAGTGTTACACAAAGCCTTAGGATCAGGGATGCACGTCAGATCTCACTTCAGTTTGTCCATCCCAGGTACTCATCTCAACCCTACTTCAGCTGGCCATTTGTACAGCCCTAGTTTAGATGTAAAATCTATACATTGCAGGTGCAGGAGGAGCACAGCTGGCCGTTTTGATTTGTATATGTTTATGTAAATGCCTCATAAAATATCCCCCATTGGGACAAACCAAAGTCACGCATCATAAAGATCAGCCTCCGTAATGGCTTCTTTACAACAGCATTTGCCAAGGTAGTGAAAAAAAATATGCCTGTGTTTATAGGAAATTAATTTCTGCCCTGTCAGTGATCAAACCTGAGCAAGCAAAGGAACTGAACGATCCCAGCGGCTTTGCTCTGGCGGAGAACTGCTTGTTGGAGCCTCAGTGGTGTTCTCTGGTGGGGGTGGTTAATCAGAACACCTCTGAGCAGCATGGCCCCAGTTCAGCAAGCCCCGTGCTCGTGTAGCAAGCAGTCCTTCTGCAGCAAAGCACTTAATCACACCCTTAATTTTACACCTGTTCTAAGGCACGCATGATCTGACTGCATTCAGAAGGTATGTGTGTCTTATGCTGAAGAAGAATAGGGGTTTGCCTTGGGGCTTAAATTAGCATACAAAGAAGGAAATGCCTTAAGAGGCAGATCAGCAGGGTTATTTAAAACATAAACCAACCCAAGCATGACAGGGCCTACAGGGGAGGAAGGTGTCTCAGTGCCAGTAGATGGTGCTCTGCAAGCTGCCTTTGTGGGTGGGTTGAGCTCCGCACTGCTCTCAGCGTTGTGCAGCACCCCAAAAGCTTCCTGACTTGTTGCTGCTCCAATGCAGAGGTCGTTGTGACTTTGCTAGTAGCACGCCTAGGGGAGTTGTGCAGAAAGCAGATGGATTTTGTGGGTGTCTTTCGCTGAGTGTTGGCCTCCAGGTAGGATTTCTGTAGCAAGAATGTAGCTGCTAGATGCTGTGGATGAACCAAGCCTGTGCTTTCTAACTCTGATAGGCTTCTTCTGAAGAGCTGGGAAAAGTAGGTGAAATCCTTTCTCAGTCTGAAATTGGCTGGGAACTGGTCTATGAATTCATTAAACACAGATTTTTTTTTCTCTTGGAAATCTGTTGTAAAACATGGTTGATGCTTAAATTATCTTAACGTTGTGTGTCTTGCTACAGTTCCACCTTTGGGAAGCTGCTGCACCTGCTGCACTAACAGCATCGCTCCTGCCATGCTGGTCCCTCCTGGCTTAGTGCTTTCAGAGGCTCTGCTGCAGCCAGAGCCCTGGCACAGGGTGTGTGTATATGTGTGTGTGTATGTGTGTGTGTGTGTGTGTGTGTGCATGGGGATCTGCTGCCTGAAGCAAGCACACCACTGTGCAATCCCTGCCAAAGAAAGAATGGCTTGCATCTGTCCCCTTGCAGCCAGAGATTAATCCTGGAAGACATAAAGAGCAGTAGATATGGCAGCTGTTCAAATTAAGTGTTTGTCTATATGTATCCACCCCACTGTGTCTGCTAAATCTGGCTTTGGCCATTGCAGTTCATCTAGCTCAGTCGATGAAAGAGAAGTCTGTTTTCTTGCACATCCCCCTTAAAATCTGAGGAGTTTCCCTGACACGGTGATGCATAGTTATACGCTCAGTAAAAGTTAGAATGATTTATGGCTTGCGCACTGTAGATCAATAAAAAGAATCACAGGCATTGACAGCACATTCACAGCCCATTTCTTTAAAGGGAAGGCACTTTTCCATCCTTCCTGCTTCAGAACCGTTGGTGCACAGGAGGTTCCTGCCACTAACAAGTGCTAAGAGAGTCTTTATAAAGCTTGCAAAACCTACATCTTATGTAATGCTTCTCCTTGCATGCCCTTCCTTGCTGTATCATCAAAAAACACCATGTCCTCCACCCTGCCTTATCAGATCACCTCCTGCGGGGTACGAGAACAAAACATGTTTTTAAAAGCCTGCTGGTTTTTGAAACACTCCGAACCAGTCTGCTAACCTCTGACTTTCCTTCCAGCCTTGGCATCAATCCTAATTCAACTGTGTGTGGTTGGCGTGAGAGCACTGGGTTGGGCTTCCCTCCTGGCCAGCCAGGTGGTGATGCTGCCCATGCACTGCACTTTCCTATTTCCCATTTCAGGTGCTGCAGGAGGGATTACGTAGGGCAAAAGGATGCTGTTAGGTGAGCACAGCCCCACGTGTGGCACAAGCAGTGGCTTTGCTTCGCTCGAGGCCATGCAGTCTGGCATGGGGATGTGGAGCCTGGGTCCCAGCTAAGCACAGCTTCCTTTTATTTACATATAGATACCAGTCCTGGAACATGTTTAACAGCTTTGTTGAAATAGGCCGTAAAGGGGCCATAAAATTTAGCCATTTAAGTCTGGAGAAGCATTAAGAGACTCTTCAGCGGTGGATGGGTTATAAATAGTCCACAGCCACCCGCACTTGAGTAAATGCCTGCTTACTGGCTGCTCTGGAGGAGCCATCTCCAGATATCTGCCATCTGCTCCTGTAGCAGAACAGGACAATTCTTCAACCACTGTTACCAAGCCTGTAGAAAATCGCACAGGGCTTCTTCAACCACTGTTACCAAGCCTGTAGAAAATCAGATTTGTCATTAGATCTTCCACTTGCCTCTAAAGGCAGCATGTATTACAGGTGTGCTTACCCTTGGGGAGCAAAGCTTGTGCTCAGATATTCTTTAGGTAAGCTGGAGACTTTCCTGAGTCAGGCCAAAATGGAGATTTTTAGCAGCTTATGGTGATTGAATGTCTCTCTGGTTTCTTTTGGAAGAGTGGGATACATGCTTTGTACAATCAGCATTATCTGTACAACTGCAGCTCTGTATACTGCAAGCAACACCTCGTCATGGTGTGCAAGAGTGAATGAAAAAGCAGCACTGATTCTAATTACTGTATGCTAATTGGGCTGCATTCAGGCTCATTGATGCTGCTATTATGCTGCAAGAAAACAATGGCAGCGTATGTACTTATCTTGCTCTACTTATCCTATGATTATTCTCTGTTAGTACAAAAACATACTGAAAATAGCAGCCTGCACACAAATCAGTCCATGAAATGGGCCGCTAGGAGTTCAGCGGTGAGCGTATTCATTCTCTCTTGTTCTGCATCAAGTGCATCATCCTCGATGCCACAGCAGCCCAAAGCACCTTTATCTTATATCGGGTTTGGTCGTCTTCAGCATGCTGTTGTGCCTGTACTGCACTATGTTGCCCATTGACTGCTGCTTTGGTGACATAGCTTGCTTTGTACTGTAAACTGGAGTAAGGCATTTACATATTGTGCTTTACAGTAGTACCCAATATGCTGAAAGCTGCCAGAGTCATTACAAAATCATCAGTGCTTGTTCCAGTGCTTCGTTCTGTTCGTCTAGCTGGCTCTTTTGCTACCATATGTATTTATTGAAGCTGGCTGAGTATCTTACTCCGTGGTGTTTTGCTTATTTATTCAAGAATGAGTTCATCAAAATTCAGCCAAGCTTTCTGTCCTCAACATACACAAATCTAATCTATAGCATTCTGAATACGCCCATTGCAATAGCAACTGAATGCAAAATTGAATGGGATTCAAACACTGAATGCAGACTTGATACGAGCAATAGAGGACATCTTCCTCCCCACAGATCCACCCCGGGTGCTACTCTGGAATGGGCTCAGAGATCAGCTGGAGCTCACCTGATCACTGATGGAGCTGTGGGTGCCCCTGTTCATTGCATACCATTGGACCAGATGGCCTTTAGGGGTCCCTTCCAACTAAACAATTCTATAACGACACCATTTTTCTCTTGAACGCACCAACCTTGCCTATTAGCTCAAACACAACTGCAGTGCTGAGGCCCTGGGGGGTTGCTGGCAGGTGCTTGTCTGAGGGCCCATCAACTGGTAAAATGGTCATGATGTCATGTACAATATTGTGGTCTCATCAGGGAGACTGATTTGTGTTGCATTAAGCAAGACAGAGTTGCTAATCTCCACTGAGGTTTACATGGGAAAATTTAAAGCCTATTCCAGTATATTAAATGAGACTGAAAAGCTTCGATCAATAATTTCCCTTGTATGAAAAATAAGAGATGAAAATGATGGTAGATTGATTCAAAAGACTTAATGCCAGATACCAGCTGATGGAAGTACCTTGTAAATAGCATTTTGTACGGTTGCCAATGAATTAGCCTAAATTGTGAGGGTGATTGAAATGTATTTTATAATGTTCATCTCCACTTTAGTGGCCATTTACAAAATTTAGAAGAATATGAAATCCCTAAAGAGTAAGTGAGCAGCCTGCAAAAAAACAGAGTAGCTAGCAGTGGTAGTTTGCAAATGAGGTCTTGGAGTACTTTATAAGACAAAAAGCCTGACTTCTTTACAAGCAAGAAGAATCAGTGTTAGTAGTGTTTTAAATTTTAAAATGTGTTTTCTAAGTACCTCTTTTTTCATCAACCCTCTCTTTTACATGGAGATTATGATCTTTGATGTGGAAAGTGAAATGGATTTTTTTTTTTTAAGTTAATTTGGTAATAAAAGAACTCTGCCTTCTCTGAACTGCCTTGCACAGCCATGGTGTTTTGTAGTACTGTGCTGTATCTTGTCACACTGGTTTCTCCAGGGAATGAAGGTTAAAGCAAGTGTTGCTCAGCTGGCTCGCTGCAGTGAGTGGTGATGGCTCCTGGGGACATCCCAAGGTCATAGCTAGAGGAGGTTGGCCAAACAGGGGAGTAGGTCAGCCACATAGTCTGATGTAGCCCATCATTCCCTGTCCATCTGAAGAGCTCTACAAACCTCTTTGCCCTTTGTGGGATCACCTTTCTGATTCCTGGTTGCTCTGTGAGTTGTCCTGGGGTTCTTCCCTCCAACATTTGACACAGCCTGTTGTATGGGTCTACCACAGCCATGTTTTTTGTATACCCACAGAGATAACAAACAGCTGTAAAGTCCTGCCAGAGTTGCTCCGGGGAGATCCAACGTGTTGCAGTCCCTTGAGAACCTGGCTTTCCTCCAGGAGCTGGAATGAACACTTTGTGTACTTTCATAGTGAGCCATCAGGAAAGGGCTCCGAACTCTGCAATTTTGGAGTCAAACTGCTTGGAAAACTTCAGGAACTGGTGATCTTTTGCTTTCATGTGTCTTTCTCATGGTCACATAGTAATGATTCCCATCCCTACACACCACTGCCAAGCTTGTACAAGAGTTTGCCTGGAGTGGATGCTATGTTTTATGTATTTCAGAAGGGCTAGTTGTTAAGAAAAAGATCTTTACTCAGAGGGTGATGAGGCCCTGGCACTGCTGCCCAGCAAACTGTGGGTCCCCATCCCTGGAGGTGGCCAAGGCCATGGATGGGCACTGGGCAGCCTGAGCTGGTGGGAGGCAGCCAGCCCAAGAAAGGTGGTTGGAACTGGGTGATCTCTAAGGTCCCTTCCAACCTAAGCCATTCTATGAGTCTATGGGTTAAGCGGGAAACTCTGCTTGCAATCTGCATTGAATGGAGGAGTTATTTTAGCAAAGCATTGTAGGTGCATTCCTACCTTCCTGCCCCACAGTCATCTAATCTGTGAGAAAATAGCAGTGCATGGCAGCTGGTGCTGTAGCAGGGATGGTTAATGAAGGGCTTTGTCCTTTATCTTACCACATTTTATTGGAAAATGAAGGAAAAACAAACAGGGGGCTGCGCAGCACCCACAGGACCGCCTTGTTCAACAGAACCAAAGGAGAAGTGGTAGAAAAATAACACCTCCTTGTGAGTAACAGGAAGGCAGCAGTTTTTCTGGTGATTCAGTCTACTAATTAGTTTCCAATACTCAGTCCACAACATCTTTGCAGGAAATAGGCCTTTCTATTTATAAATTGTTGTTCTACCAAGGCACAGTTTTTAATCTGTGGCCTCGTGGCTGGTGAAGTGGAAGCACACCACATGCTATGCTCCCAGCCCGGTGGTGAGGCCTGGCCTTCCTGCCTCTCACCTGGATCCTTTCCCTTATAGACTTGCTCAGTGCCAATTTCTTGTACCCAGCTACTTGTTCTGATGGAATTCACAAACATATAGATAGATACATCTGGGGCCTTCATTTTTCTACCAGGCTTAAGAAAAGGGTAGATCTCTTGCTTTCTCTTTACTGCTGCTCTTTGTGATGCCTTTCTTGGTGCAGACCTTACACAAACATGTGATAGGGTTACTGCCATAGAATCATAGATTCATAAAGGTTGGAAAAGACCTCTAAGATCATCTAGTCCAACTATCAACCCATGCCTGTGTTTGCTCTGGGCCATGTCCCTCAGTGCCACATCTCCACAAGTCTTGAACACCTCCAGGGACAGTGACTCCATCACCTCCCTGGGCAGCTGTGCCACTGCAGCACCACACTTTCTGAGAAGAAATGTTTCCTAA
>PPHD01019715.1:0-13971 GCA_002909625.1 Bambusicola thoracicus
GCAGCCTGTGCCAGCATCTCACCACTCTCCTTGTAAAGAATTTCCCCCTAACATCCAACCTAAATCTTCCCTCTTTCAACTTAAAACCATTCCCCCTTGTCCTGCTATTATCACATGAAAGCACCATGAAAGACAGATACTCATGTACGTAACCTCTGCCTATAGGTGACTCTTTCCAGAGACCCTTTGAGCAACTGCTGGAACAGGCATACAAATGCAGAAATGCTCTCATCATTCCCCATGGATTCTGACATATGCTTGCCATGGGTCTTTCTCCTACCTCAAATGTTCTCCTTCCACAGATCTCACTTTTTTTTTCTTGAAATTCTTTGTTACCACATCATTCAGAAATATTAGCGTATTTTTTTCAAAGAAAACACTAAAGTGTTTTCTTCAAGTTGCTCACTCAGCCAGCCTTAAAGTCAAGGCTCCAGGAAAGACCTTCTGTTCAGTACCCTCCACTAAAGTGTCTGAGAAGCAATTAGTGACAAACTGAGTACTTACGAAGGCACAGAAGGCGCTGCTTGGACAGTGAACTCTGACGCTATGGTCAGAAAAACCAGGTGCCTAGCTTCCCTAAGAAACATTGATACTTACCTCCCTGATGAGTGAAGATCTAGCCTTCCTTCCCACAGTCATTAGCCCTTGATTTCCTTACACCTACCTCTTTACAGAGAAGCAGGTTCATAAAATCACATAATCGTGGAATGGTTTGGGTTGGAAGGGACCTTAAAGCCCACTCAGTTCCAATCCCCTGCTCTGGGCAGGGATGACAGTCACCAGTTCAGGCTGCCCAGTGCCCCATTCAACCTCGCCTTGAGTACCTCCAGGAGTGGGGCACCCACAGTTTCTCTGGGTAGCTGTGCCAGGGCCTTACCATCCTCTGAGTAAAGGATTTCCTACAAATATCTAATCTAAATCTCCCCTGTTTTAGTTTAAAACAGTTGTCCTTGTCCTATCAGCTATGTGCCCATAGAAAAAGTCAGTCTCCATCTTGTTTATAAGCTCTCTTAAATACTGGAAGGCAATGAGCTCTCTCTGGAGCTTTTTCTTCTCCAGGCTGAACAATCCCAGCTGCCTCAGCCCTTCTTCATTGGAGAGGTGCTCTAGCCCTCTGAGTATCTTTGTGGCCTCCTTTGGACCCATTCCAACAGCTGTACGTCCTTGTGCTGGAGGCACCGAACTTGGACGCAGTAATGCAGGGGGGGACCTCAAGAGGGCAGTGTAGAGGGGGACGACCCCCTCCCTCTCCCTGCTGCCATCCCTCTGTTGATGCAGCCCGGGATACCGTTGGTCTTCTGGGCTGCAAGCACACACTGCTAGCTCATGTCCAGCTTTTTATCTCAAGAGAGGCTGTCCAGGAAGGAAATGGGTACTACAGTGACTCTCAATCACTAACTGACTTTGTCTTTTTTTGGTGTTACTGATTCGAATACAGATGCTTGGCTGGATCAACTTAACGTGCCTGTCCCTTCCAGGGTCTTGACTGTTGCTCACACTCTCTCCTTTTGACAGTCCCAGAGCCTCTTATCCGCTGCATAAGGACACTCTAGGGGCAAAAGGGAGACTCCTCCTGCTCCCAGCAGAGATTAGAAAAAATTTTGTTTATTCTCAAGTATATGTTGAGCTCTCTTTACATCTTAAGAAGCTGTGATAGCTGTTTTTAGGAATATCTAAACTAAGAATGTTTTTAAAAGCAAAAAAGATGACAAAAATGTGTTTTTTTTATTGTCACCATAAACACTGATACACTGAGTTGCCTAGCATTACTTCAGTATTACAGGATCATTAAGTCTTGTGTGGAAGCACAGAGGCTTTCTCTTTGTCAGATTGCCTACTGGTGGCAGCAGGGTCAGGAGATGCATGGATGTACTTGAAGGGATGCGTTTGGGCTAGATAATGCTTCAGTGCAAGTAGACAGTGTCAGTAATCATAGAAAAAATCTGGCCTGGCAGAATTTAAATTTCACAGTCTGAAAAAGGCAGCAAAAGTGGTGCAAAGAGAAAGGTGAAACAATCACAGCAGGAGAAGAAAATTTGTTATTGTTTCGTACCGCATCTTACTGGAGCCCCTGGCATAGCGCAAGACTCCGCATGTGCCCCTGGACAATCCACGTAAAAGAAAAAAGTCCACTGATAATCCTAAAAGCCCCTTATCAGAAATGTGAGGAAGGAGGAACAGAGATGCAATCACTGAGGGAGGGAAAGCATGCCTCGTGCAGAGGATGAAAGGGAAACACTACCGTAATTGAGATCAAACCTTTTTTCCACTGTGGTCTTTTAGCAGTGCCTCTAGGGAAGAATGGAGGTATTCTGAGGGATGCAAGGGTACTCCTTTGGCAAGAGACTGGAGATGGGGGAGAAGAGCATTGCAGAGTCTAAGCTGGTGGCAGGTATTTCAGAAAGCATAGGTAATCCTCTGCAGAGTATGGAGATTATTTGGCATTTTATAGTAACTGAGATCATGGAGATAGATAAAGGCACCCACTGATAGGCTGGGGAGAGGCTAAGGGGATAACTGAAAGGACAGCTACAAGACATACCAGAACAGCAATATCTTGGCTTATAAATACAGAAAAGAGCAGAGGATGTGAGAGCTATCGCTTATGGTGGGGACAGGGTAGTAAGAGACAAAGTGGACCCTAGGCAGCCAGATTCAAGGCTGAGAGTAATATGGAAGAACAAAAAATAGCAGTGTAAGAGAAATAAAGTGTTAAAAGGTAAGACAGCTGACCACAGAAGAAATGAAGGAACACAGAAGCCTGTGTGGTATGAGACAGCATCCAGATCTGCTGAACTAAGAATGCATACTGTATGGGAGTTAGTTTAAGAGCTAAAAACTTAGAATAAAAAAAAAAAAAATGTTTATTTTATCCAAAAAACATACAGGCCAAACCCAACAAAATCCTGTTTCCTAACTGTCTTATGGAAAAGTAAGCTGCTTGGTCAGACAGAAGGATCCCAACTAACTGTATAGTATAGTTTCAGCTGCTACTACCTCTTCATGATTGTTTACAAACCCACCCTCACAACAAAAGTTCAGCTACAGTAAAGGCATGCATTACTTGTTGATGGCTTGTCCAGCTGGAGTGTGCTCTACATCATACCCTTCTCTCCTCAAAACATCAATCACTGTGTTGTTGCCCATGAAGTGACCTGTAGTTAAGAGAAAAAATGAAATCAGAACTTAAGGAGCAAAGGGGAAGAGAAAGAAGGGCAGCAAATACCTTCCTGATCACAGGAGGTGTGTCACATTCAGAGCATGCAGTATTTTATCACTTCACACACCAGAAACACAGGACCTCTAACAAGGGATTGTTGAATCTTCCCCGGGCTCATTCAAGTTACCACATTCTGCATGGTGTGATTGAAAAGCTGCCTCTTATTGAGTAGACCAGTACATCCTTATGCCGCTGTATATTTCTTGGTACAGTAAGGGATAAAACTGTAAGAGAACTGTTCAGGAGCAGCAACCAGACTGTGACTGGCAGTGGTGCAAACTAGCCTCACATCTGGCCTCAACATTTGCATCATTCTAGCATCTTCACACCATTAGGAGCACTAAATGAGATGTCAGTTGACATCATTAAGAATTTTTAAATGAGTAAGAACCATATAACCACAGAAAACAAAAACAGCTCTGAAAGCCATTGACATAGGTCAACCCTTTTGGTTCCTTCATTATAAGCCACTGGAGAAAAAAAAAATCCAATTCAGATGTGTTAACAAAAGTTTGGGAAGGACTTAGCTTGCTCTGCTCTAATTCTGTGATTTATGGCTCTACTCCATTTTCAGCCAGATGTGGTGGCTGTTCAGCCTGTAATTTGGCACCATAATGAACAAATGATTGCACAAGTGTATAGGATTCTGAAGGACTCTGAATGCTCTGCATGCTGACTGACATTCACAATCACTCTAACACCTCATCAGACAAGGCTGCTGAGAAGCAACAGAGGCCTGGCACAGACCTGTATAAATCTAGCTTTTTGAAAACATTTGTCAATTTAACAGCCTATATTAATTAAAATTAGGCTTTTCAAATGCCTTAATAACGAACTCTCTTGCTTTTATACATCTAAGCAGTATTGACACTGGTACCTCCAGAAAAAAAAAAACAACAACACATTTTCTGCTAATATTCTTCATAAATACATAAGAATTAAACAACCACAGTGATTCCAATAGACAGGACACACATGGAGATAGGAAGCAAAGTGCAGTGGTGACACTTACCCAAGGAATTTGTGATTTTTTAGAGCGAAACAGAAGCACAAAATTCCAGTTTCTCGGGACACAACAGCAAAAGACATATGAATTATCAGCTTAAAGCATGATATTTGGATGGTATTACTTGAGCACAAGTATTTATTAAAACAAAACTTCTCCAAGAGCCTAAGTAATCAAACAGATCGAGCTCAAATCAAACTTTTTAATGTAGCAATGCAATATGCACATATCTTGCACCATATTTTCTCACCCAGTAACTACATTTTCTTCAAACTCCTCAGTCTTAACTTCTGCTTTCAGAAAAAGCAAAGCTTGACTTTGATGTGGACCTAAAAGAACACTGCTGGTGCCTGTAGTGTGCTAATGTTTCAGCCTCAGGCCCTGTCAGTATGCAGAAAGTGAGAATTTCATCATATCAGTGAAGAGACCTGATGTGGGGAACATTAGGGATTGTAATTAAACTTTGTAAACAAGTGAAAGTAGCCACTGGAAGTTCAACATTAGGTTCATAAGGCACTGAACTTAGTTGTCATCTCTCACCTTTAACATAGAGGAGAGATACATGCAACAGAAAGGGGAGAGGTGACTCATTCACCATTCTCCAGGCCTCAGAGAAACTGGCACTTCCAAAGCGTGATTAATCCTCTTGTGAGAGTGGAATGGGATAACTTACACACTGAGAAGTGCCTCTCTACTGGTGAGGACTGAAGCAATGCAAAGAGCAAGCTCAGACTAGGTACCCATCTCAGTCAGGCAGCATTGAACAACGTGAGTCCCCTCTGCAGTGGTGAAAGTGCCAAGGCTCTGAATTCTTATTTTCCTAACACAAATCCTTCAGGAGAAAGGAGACAAGACACAAATCAGTCTACATGGCAATCTCTAGTGATAAATAACTATCCTTGAGCCAGTTTAAGCACTTAGGGTCCCACACATTTCAAGAGAAAGCAACAGAACATCCACTCACATCACACCATCACATTCATTACCTCCCCTCAATCTCCAGTTCCTGTTGCTCCCAGTACCAATTTAGACTGGTATTTAGGAAGTGGCTACAGCACATGGTTAAATCCAATTTCCATCCATGAACATGCTCAGGTGATCTCCTGAAGCAGAGTCTTCATCTTTTAAATGTGAGGCAGTTGTAAAAAAATCTTTTACATCACACTCACGTGCAAGCTTTCACGGGGAGCTTTTGCAGTGCAATAAGTTATGTCTACATAATAAGGAAAAAGGTTGTGCTAAAACTGTGTAAAACACAACAGACCAAATAAACAAATCATGTAAAACACAACATGCATATAAATACATACAGGTATGTGATACAAAATTGCACAGAAGACATGACCAATCAGGAACAGCTTAGGTTGGGCACATTAAGGGATTATGAGATGTCAGTGCTTTTCCATCAAAAAGACAAGTTATGCACGCTCCATTAGACAGATCTGGCCTGGGGACAAGAGGACTTACAGGCTCAACCTGAGTTTGGTGTAAAATCAAAACATGACAGAAGGTTGAAGGTTTCAGGTACAGGACCTCTCTGATCTCAGGTAGCACTTTCACCCCTTTTCTGGGCTCTGACATAAAAAGAGCCTGGTGGTATGTGAGAGACCTGATCACCAAAAGCAACTGGAAGAAAGATGAGAGAAACTGACCCTCCTATCAAGAAGCTAGAATGTAAAGGAGAATTAGCCCAAAGCCATGTGACAAGGAGTAGGCCTCCTTCACCTGTTTTCTGTTTTAGCCTAACACACTTGAATGCCCCTCTAAAGAAAAGCCTCAGGCCCTGTCCCCACAGAAGGCCTACTCTTTTTTTTCTGTACACAGCCCTGCATTACCCTCACACCACTAGGTGACTAGATGCATCTAAGAGGTCAATTTAGTCAGGCAGGGGGGTGGGGAGCCACAAATCTCTATTCTTCTGTTTTCAAGCTCAAAGCAAAACTAAGAAGCTGTTGTGTGCATCAGCTCAGCCATGCACTCTACTAGAGACCTCTGCCTTTAATCTGCATTGAAAGGAGATGGCCTGCAGGGATCGCAACAAGCAATATGCCAAAACAGCCATGCTGTAAGACTGACATGTGCTTGCAGACTGGTCCACGTACTCAAACATGCACTGAGCACTCCTGAACTCCCTCCGAAGCAATATGTGATCTTGCAGAACACAAGCGACTACTTTTGTCAAAGACTACTATGAGATATATGTCTCTTACTTGCAGCTTTTACTGCCAGTGCACACAGGGATGTTTTCATCTAGGTAATTCTGCTAGGTTTATGGGTTTCAGCAGAGACTTCTGAACTCAAATTTCAGCAATTGTGAGTCTTTAATGTTTTCAAATCTAGCCAAATGAACAAGGAAAGCCTTCACAAGTTCAGTTTCTTTTTCAGACTTTTTACTTTTCATATGTTTTAAAACTGAAGAAAACTCTTCTCTGAATTTCAAACAATGTTCTGGTTCAAGATGATACGCTATTTCCTATTCCTTCTTTTAAAGTCATGTAAACGGGGAAGTCCTAAGAACACAGAATTTTTTATGTCTCATGTGCTTTCCTTAGTAGATCAGTAATTCCAAACTGTACCAGATTCAGGCCAGGAACTCAAGATACACCAGTACCCCAAGACAATAAATCACCTGGCATACATATCAAGAAACAAAAATGCTTGCTAGGAAACCTGATCCGAATTGCTGCTCTTCAAGAAGTGGTGGGAACAGCTACAGCACAAGGTCATAACAACGCAACCACAAAATGGTATAAATTATTCTAGCCACCGGGGCATGCTAAAGCAAAATGTTTATCTCTTTGATAGGCTGGGAGTTCTAGGATGGTGCCAGAGACTACAAGGGTCACTGAAACAAATATTTTCAATACTGTTTTAGATGTACGGCTCTTACAATTATTTCAGAGCAATTTGAAATATTTTAGAATAAGCTTCCTCAAAATGCCTGTGGGAAGGATCATCTGCTATCTGCTTTCCTAGACTGCTTCCAAGAATGGCATAAATTTGATTAACATGCCTCAGAACAAGACACCTGTAGGTGGCTAGATTAAAGTTACTGGCCTGAGGAAAAGGCATGATATGAGGCTGCTGACTATGCTATACATGAATAAAAAAAAAGAGAAACTTCAGTAAAAATTGTCACTTGACTGTGAGTCAGTCAAATATTCTTGCAGTACTCTTCTACTCTTTCAGAGGTGGACACATTACAAAGCTAAAATGAGTTTCCACTAAACACAGCTCTTAGTATACAACTGAGTAGGCAGAAAGTACTCCCTTGGTCAAATAGGCAGGGTCCTGCTAACAAAATGGTGCCCCTAGGCAAGAACCATTACAGGCAGATTTTCTTCATCCCACTCCATGGTCTCTTATTTTCTGATGAGATCTGAATTGGGTGAAACAAAATCAAATCTGCAGAAATAAAATGATGCTTCCCAAATCTTTATTAATATTAATCTTTTGGCACATGGCCAATGGATGGCTCATGCTCTTTCAGTGACAAGCAAAATCCATTTTTCAAATGTATCACCAAATGACCTGGCTTGGCTCCTACTGGATCAAGTTCCAACTTCTCATAATCTTGTGTTTGATACAGGATGCTACTGACAGAAAGAAAAGATGCTTGCCAGGACCAAAGCAACCAAACATACACTGAAAGAGATCAGAGAATCATAGAATTGTAGGGGTTGGAAGAGACCTCTGGAGGTCATCTAGTCCAACCCCCTGCTGAAGCAGGTTCCCTACAGTAGGTTGCACAGGAAAGTGCCCAGGCAGGTCTTGAAAATCTTCAGGGAAGGACAATAAACAACATTTCTGGGCAGCCTGTTCCAGTGCTCTGCCACCCCCACAGTAAAGAAGTTCTTACTTCTGTTCAGATGGAACTTCCCGTGTTCCAGCGTGCACCCATTGGTCCCTGTCCTGTCAGCCCATCCTCTTATACCCACCCATTAGATATTTATAAACTTTACTAAGATCCATTCTCAGTCTTCTCCAGGCTGAACAGCCCCAGGTCTCTCAGACTTTCCTCATATGGGAGACGCTTCAGGCCCCTCACCATATTTGAGGCCCTCTGCTGGACCCTCTCTAGGAGTTCTGTGTCTTTCTTGAATTGGGGAACCCAGTTTTCTAAATGGGCACAACAGAGTGAGTCCCTTGACTGGCTGGCCATATTCTTTTTAGTGCATCCCATTCAAACTATCCTAGAAGAAGTAGAAAAGAAAAACACTTATCCTTGGTGCTCAGAAATCCAGGGGAGAAATTTCACCACTTTGCCTCATACATACACATGTGTATACCTTATAAGGAAAAGCTGGGATGCAGAATACTGAGTAATTTTAAAGCAGACAGTTGCCTTTCCAGTGTACAAGTCCACAAACAACACACATTTCTTCCTTCTATCAGTACTTTCCAACTAATTAAAAGTTCAGGCATAGGAACACAAACCAAAGCATCAAAAGCACAGTACTCTTTTAAGTGCAAGGTAGTCAGGAAAAGAAACTGAGGAGAATTAAAAGTGTGGCCATGGTCCAATTGGTGTTGTAAGTCAGCTTAAAGTCTCCCCACTTCTCAGGTGCAGGAGTATAAGTATGCTGCATGTGTATAGGTCAAATCCAATGCAAGCAGCTCTCCTATGCCCCCCATCTTGCTGAGAATGCACACTCCCAAACATACTCCTTGCCACTGTCTGTAAGCTGAAATATTGCTCCACAAATGTTGAACTTGAGGTTTTACTCATCTGAGGCCAGAAGGTAAGAGTTTGCTTTCAAAAAAACATTATTTGTTTTGCATCCCTTTTTTAGTATAACATCTTCATCAACTGTACTTCACTACTCTCAATCCAATTGGGATAATCTTGTGGGCAGGACAATTCAGCTATGTGTGGGAAAAAAAGTTTCACAAGATATGGAGAAACTTAAAGAAAGCAACCACAAATGTACATCCGTCTGGGAAGAAACAAAAAAAATAACCTTCATTTATTTTAAAATATGATATACTTTGCTAATTAGTTCACATATATGCAATTACTAGGATTTGTTTTCCGCATTTGTTTGTAACAGAATCACGTATATATGAAACAGTCAATGATAAAGGCCTTGAACAATATGAGAACACTGACAGAAAAATAACCTTTAAAAGTTATAATTTAATGAGCCAATCTGAAGCTAATTTTTCTTAGTGCAATGTAACAATACACTAATCCATGATTCCACGACTAAGACAATTATCTACCAGACAAGAGTTTCCTGTCAAAAACTAGGCTTCTTAAACATGTGACCTGAGTATATTCGGTAAGATCAAGCCTCCTAATATCTACCAAAATTTAAGCTGGAAAAAAAAGTTTTCCACTGATTATAAGGTCAAATTTTAAACAAAGTTAGCATAAGGAAAAATTTTCAGCAACATATGGTACGTTTTGTCAAAACAGAGTTACAAGAAATAGCTTCTGTTCAGGTAGCCTTAGCCATGAAGTCTCCATCTATGATGGTTTTTACTAAGAGTTTTTCACTACTGAAGCCCTAGCTTCATTAGGCAAGGAGACTTATGTGACTGTTTTTGTCAGTAGGCAGCATTACCTTACGCAGTAAAGGAAGCAAATACCAGTGCTGTGTTTGAGCTACACCTCTCACAGTCACTTTTGCTGCTGGACCTGCTCCTGTTCCACACATAGGATTCCTTTCTCCCAGAACAGGTCTTAAGGGCTTGAAATTCCACAAGCTTAAAAACACATTACAAGATGAAAGACTCCCTACCATTGCTATTCAGTAAAGGTAGCAATGGGTAAATCCTAGCACAGAGAAGAAGCTGATGGTCACCAAACTGTCAGTACATGAGCAGAAACAACGCACAGCTGTTTCACCTGGTTGATTTTGACAGTTCCACTCATATGTTCAAACAGAGGTTTGCAAAAATGCAAAGCTTCCCTTGTGTCACAGATGTCAGGATAAATGCCCTTTATGTGAACCCTGGAGCTTTGGATGTGGATCCTGTCTCCACAAACTAACTATGCCCTTTGGGGTTGTTGTTCTAATAAACCCTGTCATTAGCATTCTGCAGGCTCAAAGAAGTTACTAAGGAAAACAGTCTCAAAGCTTCAGGCTTGTATCTGGCAATCTCAGATTACACAAGTATAGGCACACCTTCAGGGACTTGGCCTTTCCGCTCACCCAAAGAGGCTAAAATGATGCTGCATTCCAAAGACAGAAGAAGAAAGCGGGCAATCTGCAAGCCCTTTTTGCCCAGGGAGAAGCAAGGTGATCCTGAACAGCTCATTTAATCTGTTTTATCACTATCTCAGCTACTGGCTCCTACCCCCCATTTTTGTCCTCTTCCAGGATCTGCCAAGGTTCAGCTTCACTTGCATTTTTTCTGAGCTTCTTCATTACACATTTCAAGTCCTTTACACAAACGGTGTGTATGTTCATGTTTTCTACGCATACCCTCACCTTGAGTTACAAATGTGCTGATGCCAGGCTAAAGTTTCCATGTTGGTTCTGAACTCCCACTGAATTTCAAGGGCAAGTAACATGCCATTTACCTTGACTTTTCAGGTATAAACAACTGCTTAGCTGGACAGAGACATCCTGGAATTAGCACTGTTGATTATTTTGTAAATACTGGTGACAGGTCTTTTCTCCATTCTTGCATTTTCCAGAGACCATAAATACACCTCCTCTTGGATAATTTCCCATGCAAAAAAAGCAAGACAGAAGAGAAATAACAAGAAATAAGAGCAAACAGCTCTATGTGGAAATGACATGACCTTAAGCAACATTCAGTACAGACACTCAGCACAATTCCAATTCTTCCTGGGGAAGATGTGTTGTTGTTTTGGGTTGGTTTCTTTTTTTTTTTTCCATCTGTATTATTTTGAGTTTTTATGATGTAAGAAACAAAAGAAAAAGCATCACGTATGTCCATCTGTTCAATGCTCTTGGCTCCTAAGGCTGACACATAACTGAGCAGTTGCCCCACATCCCAAGGACTGCCTTAAAACCTATGGTGGAAGCCATCTGGTGGACTTTGGTATGTGATCACATGTTCTCTGTTTTCCTTGTCCAGAGGCAATTGCTCTTATACAATGATGCACGAATCCTTAAAGGTGACTCAGGGGTGACATCTGGGCTGTCTACAATTTCTTCATGAACAGGGGTGGAAAGGGAGGCAGTGATCTCTTCTTTCTAGTGATCAATGATAGGAGCAAACGGCTTAAAGCTGTATCAGGGGAAGTTCGGACTGGATTTTAAGGAAAAGTCCTTGACTGAGAGAGTGGTGATGCAATTTAACAGGCTCCCCAAAGGAAGCAGTCATGGGCCCAAATTTGTTTGGTCAAAGCTTCATATATATGGTTTAATTTTTAGGTTCCCCTGTCTAGAGTCAGAAGTTGGACCTGATTGCCCTCATGGATCCCATCCAACACAGGATATGTTATGATTTTATTCTATGATTCCGTTTCTTCTTGTTGGATTCCATGTTAACTGTCTGAGAGTTAGCTTCAGTTTAGATAGTATCAGTTGACTCAAATGATAAGAGGAAGACAATTAAGGTTTGAAACAACTTGCTGAATTGCTAATTCAGACATTGGTTAATCAGCCCACTCATAACGACCCTTCTGGAAGTCTTGAGGAAAAAAAAGAGACAGGGAAAAAACAGCTAATCCTTAGAGGTTTGAACCTGTACAAAACTGGATAACACTAAATAAAACTACTGTTATTTCCTTCAGTAATTAGAAGAAGTTGCAGTGGAAAAGCTATTCATCATCCTCCTCCTTTTTCTTAGCATTAATGGTGGTTTGCTGACATACAGTATACTTTAAAGCCTCAAAATGATGCATTTTTTCAGGAGCAGCAAAGAAAAAAGAGAAAAAAAGGGAATTTGCCAGTGTTTAAAAGATTAAGACTAACTTCTGAAGTTCTCCTATCAGCTAGCATGTCTCAGCAAAGTCAGTCATTTCATCAGCAGGGATATAAGGCAGCTTAGATCCCTCTATACTGCTTACACATGAGATGGTACTTTTGGAGTTTCTCAGCTGTTCAAAGAGGCTGGAGAAACAATAGGAATTTAAACTCAGCTGGCTTAACCTGAGGCCTCACAAATCAGTGTTTATGCCACTAAGATGCTTCCTCCCACAAAAATAGAAAAAGAGAATGCTTTCTCCTGCATAAAAAGAAAGGGAGGAAAAAAAAATCAACAGTATTTTATTTTCAGAAGAAAACTTTAAGTAAGCAAAAGCTTACTTCAGCTAAAGAAAACAAGCCACACTGATCCTGGAATAAAAATGACTATGCAGAATAAAGTCCAGCCCATCTAGAGCTGTGTCTGGTCAGAAACATCACTGGAAACAAGGAGTGATTCTAAAAGCTGCTCAGCAGTAATAAACAGACTGTATAAATGGCACTTGAAAAGGGCAAGAGACCTGGCAACAAAGGGCAGGGAAAAGGCCAAGATACTCAGTGGCATATTCACCATCTTTACTGGTACAGACTTCAGGAATCTCAGGTTACCAGAGGGAAAGCCCTGTGCAAGGAAGGTTAAGCACAGAGGGATGATAATATGGTTAGGAAACACCCGAACAAACTGGGCATGTACAAGTCCTGATAGGATGCACACACAGGAACTGTGGGAGCTTGTCAGTGTCACTGCTAGGCCACTTTTGATTCTCTCTAAAAGGCTGTGAAAATTGGGGAAGGTCCCTGAGGACTGGAGGCCTGAGAACAGGAAGAACACAAATGTCACTTTTGTCTCAAAAAGGGCAAGAAGGAGATCCTGAGGAACTGCAGACTGGTAAGCTTCTCGCCTCTCTTCCTGGGGAATAAGATGGAGCAAATTATCCTGCAAATAATTTCCAAATGCATTAAGGACAAACAGCTTGGTTCAGGAAGTTCAGCAAACCAAGTCCTGTAAAGACATCAAACTGACCTTGAGCTAGCTATTTGTTCTTTGTGGCAAAGGAGAACAGTGGCCTCCTGAGCTGCATTAGGAGTAGCAACATGAGCAGGTTGAGAAAAGTGATCCTCCCTTACTCCTCAGCAGGAGAGACACACCTGGGTCCTGTGTTCAGTTCTAGGCTCCATAGTGCAAGAGAGATGAGATAGCAAAGCAAGTCCAGGGTCACAAGGACAATGAACAATTACAGCATCCTATGAGGAAAAGCTAAGGACACCTGGTTTGTCTAGCAGGGAGAAAAGGAGACCAAGAGGGCACCCCATGGCTCTCTACAAATTCCTGAGGAGGGGAAATTGAAAGGGAGGTGTCATTCTCTTCTCCTTGTTACCTAATAACACAGGACAAAGTTGTACCAAGGGAGATTTTAGACTAGACATTAGGAAATTTTTTTCTACTCTGAAGGTGGTCAAAAACACCAGAACAGGTCTCCTAGAAAGGTGGTTGATGCCTTATGCCAGTCAGTGACCAAGACAAATTTGGACAATACCCTCATTAATATGCTTTAACTTTTAGTAGACCCTGAAATGGTCAGGCAGTGGGATTTGATGATCTTCCAACTTGATATCCCTTCCAACTGCTCTGTTCCATTCTATACTGTTTTGTTCTGTTCTACTTTATCACACTGAAAGAGGCTAAAAGAGGCTAAAAGAGCTGAGACTGTTCAGCCTGAAGAGCAGAGTGCTCAAGAGGATATTATCAATGTATAAATAAGTGATACGAGGTTGTAAAATAGATAGAATTGCTCAAGTTGGAAAAGGCCTTCAAGATTATCAGATCCAACCACAACCTAACCATACTACCCTAACTC
>PPHD01019716.1:0-13970 GCA_002909625.1 Bambusicola thoracicus
GACATAGAAGTGCATATGAAGCAAAGGTATGTCACTGAATTCCTCCGTGCAGAAAAAAAATGTCAGCCATTGACATTCATTGATGTTTGCTGAATGTTTATGGAGACCAAACAGTGAATGTGAGCACAGTGAGGTGGTGGGCATTAGTTGTAGCTGTGGTGACAGTGATAGTGGGTCACCTCAGTTGGTGCAGATTATTTCAAGCACAGAATGCAGGCTCTTGGTGGTTACTGTTGAAAAACAGTGTTGTGTAGCTGAGAATTTTATCCATCCAATAGTGTTACTGTGTTCTTTGTATCTGTGTTACTTTCTATGGAAATAAATAGGAGGCATAACTTTCAGAGTGACTGCCATATAATAGAAGTTTTATAAGTGTTTGATATCACAGTCATAGACTCATAAAGGATTGGAAGGGACATTAGAGGTCATCTAGTTCTAGCCCCTTCCATAGGCAGGGTCACCACAAACCAAACTTGGCTGCCCAGGTCCCCATCCAACCTGGCCTTGAATGTCTTCATGGGTGGGGTACCCTCAACTACTTGTTCTGGTGACTTGCCACCCTTCCACTAGGAATGTCTTTCTAATATTTAACCAAAATCTCCCCTCTTTTACTTTAAAACCAATCCCTCTTGTCTTACTGCTATGAGAAAATGTAAAAAGAGGATTTCTCTCTTTTTTTTATAAGCTTTCTTTAGTACTGGAAGACCACAGTGGAATCTCCCTGGAGAATTGGTAGTCCAGGATGAACAAGTCCAGTTCCCTCAACCTTTCTTCATAGTAAAGGTTCTCCCACCCTTTAATCATCTTCATGGCCCTCCTCTGGACCCACTCTAACAGCTTCCTGTATTTCTTGTGCTGGAGGCCCCAGTCCTGGACGCAGTATTCCAGGTGGGACTTCATGAGGGCAGAGTAGAGAGGGACAATATCACCTTCCTTGCCCTGATGGCCAACTCCTCTTTGGATGCAGCAAAAGACACAGTTGCTCTTCTGGGCTGCAGGCACACACTGTTGGTTTGTGTCAATCTTTTTGTCCACCAGAATCCCCAAGTCCTTCAGCACAGGGCTGCTCGCAAGGAGTTCTTCTCCCAGTCTGTACATCTGCATGTAAATAATGAATGTAGGTTGATTATCAACATGTTTTACTTCAAAGCTTTATTCTTTTTTAAAACTAAACTGCTCAACTTGCCAAAGTAGAAAATATTTTCCTTACTTTAGCAATTATTCTTTAGTTTTTTTATGTCTAGTCTATGAAGCCACGGATTAGAAGCAACTAATACTTTAAGTAAAAAAAGCATTGTGAAAATATGGTGCCTAAATACAATCTGTTTTATGAAAGTTGTCATTTATGTACTGAATTTAATAGAAAAATCATAACGGAGACAATTAATTTGATCAGTTTTAAAGTAAAAAATATATGGGTACCTTCTCTTTTAAAGGTACAGTGATGCACCTTCTGCCAGATACCAGCTGACCCTTCAGAAAGGATAAAGTTAAAAAAAAAAAAATCCACAAAAAAAAATCCCCAAACAACAACAGTTAATAGCTCTCTCCTAATATAATAGATAATGGGACTAATAACAAAGACTAACAAAGGAATATGCATGCCTGGTTCACAGCTCACTGTTCCCCTGCTCTAGTGTTCAGAATTTTTTTATTTTTTTTTTTTTTTTCTTATTTTTTAACTTATTCTGTTAGTTTCGAAACATAATGGGGACTATATTGAAATAACGGTCAAAACTTGCTCAGGAAAACATGATTCAATTTGTGTTAGAAATGAGTTGAACATCCAAGGAAGAAAGAAAGGATTTATAATTTCTCTTTGAACCTATGATGGAGACATAAAAGTAAGACTGTTTAAAAGAGAAATTACTGCTCATTCCACGGGGATTTATCTTGTAAGGCTGAAAAATTTGCTGCTTAATTTTCAGCATTCAGTTCATTTGAATCTAAAGCAGATTAAATTTGAGGAGGGGAGAATAGGAATGTCTTATGGAAAAGTTTTGTGGAATCAATTCATAAAAGTAGGTAGAAGAATCTCCATGTAGATTTCCACTTGACCCATTAAACATACATTATCTAAGAGGAAAAAAAGCATATCTTTAATTTTGTTTAAATACAACTAGTCATTGATATTCAAATCATGTTAAGTTCTAAAGGTAAAAAATTAAAAATAAACAGATAAACAAAAAAATCACCAAAAAACCTCCAAAAGATCAATCATTAATTAGAGTTATTAATGGTAACTTTCAGAAGTCTTGAAATGTTCCAGTGAATTTAGAGAAATGATCCAGGCAGTTCAATAGAGGCCAAGAAAACTCAACTCTGTATACATAAAGGCATTAGACACTTATATACATTTAATGCTGTGGCAAATGGAATTATACACTTCATTTGTAAGAGAAAATATCAAATACATTTATTTATAAATCTAGTGATTTAACAAAGCTTAATTATAAATAAAAGAATGACTTAATGAGATTTGAGATAGCAGTGTACACTTCATTATTCACTGCACGCAAGATAAATGCACTCAGCTTGGAGACTCTCTCAAGGCTCAGGGTAGATGGCTTTGCTTTCTCATCTCCTTCTCAGTGGAACTTGGTGTGGCTTGATCAAAACTTAGTCCCAAACATGGTCAGTGTTTTATGTCTGATGGACTGTATGGCACAGTCAATCTAAGATACAAAGTTAGAAAAGCTCAGGAATCTTAAACTATTAGTCACTTACTGAGGATTTCTATCGGTGAGGGATCTCTTGACATCAAGGTGCAAGTGATCTCTGCTCACATGTAACCTTGAGAGGCATCAAGGGGAGATTCTGTCGTGCAGCTGGCTGTCCTGAAAGGAGAGCTTAAGTGGCTTCTGGGTGTCTCATTATTTACACGGTCAGACGATTAACCGATATTTTCTGGTGCATGCTCACTTGGTCCTCAGCTGTTGAACAGGACATCTGTCTACCAGTTCTTCCAGCAATCAGTTTGAACCTTTATTGTTGTTGTTATCTGTATGAGGTTTTGAATGCAATAGCCAGTAATTGAGCAAGGCAATGGCAAGACTGGAGAAGGTGATGCTGGGAGCACATCATTAAAGATGATACAAACTAGAGCATGCTTAGCATACATCAGCACCCCTGATACCCCACCAACCAGAGAACCAGAGCAGCCATAGCCATCTTCCTTCGAAAAGCTTAGTTGAAGGAACGGCAAATATTCCTTTTATATTTAGCCCAATCATTACACCACATACTTCAGTAGTGAATAGGGAACTTGTACTCCAGACCTGATCACCGTGAGGATAATAAGGCAGTTTGACTTGTATCATAGTGATTACACAGCAAAGGTGTTAGAACTACATTCTAACAAAGTAAATATTATAGAAGTTATGGCTGATTTGAACTGATGAGTCAGTTTTACAATGTTAATGGATCAAATCCCTAAAATGAGCATAGCATAAAACAAAAAATTCAGGAAAGGCACAGAGAAATTGAGCTGTGATGAAGCTCTTAAAATTTTCTTAGCAGAGGTCACCAGGTCCAGTGAGAATCTGATGGAAAAGTCTGGGACAGATAAACAGGACTGAGAATAGAAAGCTCATGGATAATGGCAAATGTACAAAAAATCATTCAAATCAGATATGAAAAAGCTTCACATATTAATTAGAAGACTATATGCAATATATAGAAAAAGGCGTGGGAATATAAGCAACTAAATAACATTGTAAGAATCATCAAAAAGTGACAATGCAGTAATATTCTTTCTAGCTACTATATAAATGACCTCTGACTGTTGAGTAAACCTGGCTTGTGTTTAGATGGCTTCCATTTAATAAGTACCTTTAATCTCTTATGCTTTCAGCACACAACCTGGCAGTGCAGCAAGCTAGTCTGCAGCCACATCATCCCTGTTATGAATGGCCTTACTGCTCAAGCAATACTGTTTAAAATGACTTGTTATTATGGCATTTCAATCTTGTTTACTTGAAGTGAGCACATCAAAAGCTTTGGTGCTAAACCAAGTGTGAGCAAAAGTGTTCTCAAAGTGTCTTTATGGACAGATGTGCAGTATTATTTCTATACCCTATTTCAACATGTAAGAATTGCCTGGGCATTTATATACTATTTATGTTAACCATTTATCCAGCCCATCACAGATGAACATTCATTATTAATGCACTGATAGTCATGCAGTCAGCAGATCATAAGAAATGGTCAGCTTGCTACCTGATCTCACACAGAGATGAGCGCAGCAGAATGAATATAACATTTACAGAGCTGGCTTATTTGTTAGAGAAATAGACAACTCTGTTACACAAGATGAATACAGTATCTTAATAAAAGCAAATGGAGCAAAATCAAGTACTTCTAACAGTGATGCCTGTGCACAAACTAATGTGTTGCCAGCAATACTGAAAAGCCACAGATTAGAGAAGATAAATGAGCAAATCTTGGGGATTATAATCATTAACTTTTATTCATGCTACAGGAATATGCAAAACTGATGGGCTGAGAATGTATTTTGTTTAGCTGCTTGAGAGAATAATCTGAAAGTATTATCATGCAAAACTGGACAGTGTATATGAAAATTGAAAAGCTCAGTTTAAGAAACTTTTTATCCCAGGTATTTATACAAACTGAGGGATGATCTCCTTGAGAGCGGCACTGCAGAGAAGGACTTGGGGGTCCTGATGGATGAGAAGCTGGACATGAGCCAGCAGTGTGTGCTTGCATCCCAGAAGGCCAACTGCGCTCTGGGCTGTATTAAAAAAGGGTTGGCCAGCAGGGAGAGCAGGTGATTGTCCCCCTCTACTCAGCTCTTGTGAGGACCCATCTGGAGTACTGTGTCCAGGCCTGGGACCCCCAGTACAGGAAGGACGTGGAGCTCTTGGAGTAGGGCCAGAGGAGGGCCACAAAAATGATCAGAAGGCTGAAGCACCTCTCCTATGAGGAAAGTTTGAGGGAACTGGGCTTGTTTAGTTCGGAGAAGACTCTGAGGAGACCTCACTGTGGCCTTCCAGCACTTGAAGGGAGCATTTAAACAGGAAGGGGAACGGCTGTTTACAAGGGTGGATAATGATAGGACAAGGGGGAATGGTTTTAAACTGGGACAGGGGAGGTTTAGGTTGGCTATTAGCAAGAAGTTTTTCAAACAGAATTTTGTGACACACTGGAACAGGTTGTCCAAGGAGGTTGTGGAGGCATTCAAGGCCAGGCTGGATGTGGCTCTGGGCAGCCTGATCTAGTAACTGGCAACCCTGCACATAGTAGGGGAGTTGAAACTCGATGATCATTTTGGTCCTTTTCAATCCAGGCCATTCTGTGATTCTATGAAGAGCCTAGTCCTGTGACTGCAGAGAGGCAACACAGAAATAATTTGTTTCTGTTGCCTTCAAGCACTGTATTCTTCCTAAGAAATGAACAAACCTGAGAACTAATAACACGAGCTTTAAGGAAAAAAGGATATGTGTGTGAATCTGTATATGTAAGCAAAACAAAACAAAAAAGAAAAAAAAGTGCTACTGAGTAATGAAACTGACCACAAACATCTATCATCAAAGGGGAAAAAGCTTTACTGGTTTTAGCTAGTGGTTTAAATATTTCATATGGCACGCTATGCATATTGTAGCAAAGAGGCCTTCTATCTTCTTTTGTGTAGAAATGTTTATTTTTACAGTTGCTGTTTATCACAAGATACTTCAAATGGATTTGAAAGCATGAACTAAGGCAAATCTCTGGAAAGCTTTCTATACTAGAATAGTTACTGAAATGCCCGTGTTGCACCATTTAATCTAAGTGGTGACATTTGCATTAATTTAGACTACAGAAGGCAGAATCAACCCTATATAGAATGTTTAAAGCATGCCAAATTCCTTCAAAAACATAATTTTATTGGCAGCAGTATTCTAATATTCAGTGCTTATCTGTTTTACTTTCTTTGTTTATAGACATTTATTAGTAAAAAATTTAGTCAAAAAAAGATTGGACTCCTCTTGACTCATTTGTTCTTTATTAATAGTAATTGTAATGACTGATAAAATAGACATTATGTTAGAAAATATTCCACCTAATACGTGCAACAGATTTGGTCCTGTCTTGATATAACACCTTCCTCTAATGCTCATCCCACATTAAATTCAAGGATACCTCTTAAATGTATAACATTGTGACTTCAAGCCATAGTTCCTGTCTTAAATTTACCTGCTAATTGTGTTGGAATTGCTATTATTTCACTATTTTATTATATTGCATATAATTTAACAATGCATGCTGAATTATCAAGGCAGAGTTATATAAAATAGTATTTTATATTGTTTCCTTTATAGTTTAAAGATGATGTTTCAAATATAGTATTGGATTATTTTATATTGACTGAGTGTGGATTGCCTTTGAAAATTATTTGGAAGAGCTGAAAAGAGATCATCTTGCATTGAAAATTTGAACACAGTGTTCTTGCATTAGTATTTTTTTCACTGAAACATTCCAAAACCAGTAGAAAAAAACAAAGTCAAAGCTATAGTTTAGGTAGGCCTAGTGGATATATGCACAGCCTTTATGTTTCTGAAACCCATCCAACAACCATACTAGTAGCTCTCCAGTATTTATAGACATTCTTGCAGACAGTAAAGGTCAATAGGAAAATAAATTTTTCATTAGTCATAGATCCTTTACTTGTAGATAGCGTCAAGTAAAGGCAAGGATTGACCGTTCCACGTGGAAAAGTGAGCCAGCAGCTGGGAGTTGCAGCAAGGCAGGCTGGCGCAGTGGTCTTAGCTTCAAGAAGAGAATGATCGTGTCCAGAAAAATGTAACCAAGGTCAGCAATACTCCAATGGCCATCCAACAAGTCTGTGTTGATAAGCAGTTTCAAAATCAAGTTCTGAAGTTACACCAGCAGATTAGGGCCAGTCCTACATAAGACCAGGCGCAAACATAGCCACAGTTCAGCAGTAATGAATGCATCTTAGGCAGACACCAAGGATATGACTACAAACTGAAAAATGGCAACTGCATGAAGGAGAAGAGAAATCCCACTTGGAAGCTGTTTTTAGCTCTGTCTACACAGCAGCTCTTTTTGTAACTTGCTTGTCTTGAACACAGGCAAATTGCCAAATGTTTGGGCGAGCTGATTCAGGTTGCTGGCAAACACGAAGCTGAAATATATTCTTTCAGCTGGGAAACATGTTCATAGAAAACTGTCAAGGACAGACAAAATCTGTCAGTGTGTCATATGGAAGCCTTGGACTTCCTTGGTTGTCTGTCTTGGAAAAGTTATTTAATATTTTCACTGGTAGTGTAAGAAGAATGTATAAAAGCTGAACATATCATTGACAGAAGTTGGAAATGTTTTCAATATGGAAAAAATTATTAGTGTACTATTCTAAGAATTGAATGACTATAATGATGAAGAAGTAGCAGTAGCCTTGACACTTGTCAAAAGAACCACATAAAAGGCAACAAAAAGGTAGCAAAATAATGCTGAATAACATCTTTGAAAATTAATTAAATGAAAGAGGAGGGGATCATAAATAAGAAGAATTATTTATTTTGAAGGTTAATCTAAGTTAATCTAAGTGTAAAGGTAAATGAATGATAGGAGATGCAGTGAAACTTCCCATGTAAGTTTTGTAAGAGGAAGAAGATCCAACAGCAGTAGCAGATGTAGAAATATGAATTACTTTTAAAATACATTTTGAACACTGAAATTTGGTTACCTGAATGAGCAAGGGGCTCACAAGGCTGTTTTTATTTCTGCATAACTATTTTCTCATGTATAAATATTATGTAAACTACAAATGCTTAAGAATTAGAACTACAGTCTCACTTTCTCAATTTAATTTCTGCTTACATTCTGCAAATAAATTTTTTAAACATCTAAATTCTGAGCTGTTTGGGGAGTTTGCAAAGTATTTGTATTTTTCACATGCAAGTTATGTATTTTCTATTTAGCTAGGTTTGGATCTTATGGTAATTGTTATTTGTGTCATTCATAATTGGATGACATACGCAATCTGTTACTGTAAATTAAGATTTGAAAACACTGGATTCTAAATGTGTCATTCAAAACATGAAAGTGTTTTTGATGAGTTATATAATGCTAACAGTTCTTGGTAATCTTTTGGTCAATCTGAAGAAAAGGATAAGTAATTTCAGTGATTCCATCTTGTCACTCTTCATGTATTTCCATAGAGCCCTATAATGATTTCTTTTGATGGTAAAGCCAAATTTGGTCTTAGCTTCCCCACACAAATGAAATAACAGCAATAAATCAATTTGGCCCTTATCCAGGGCAGTCTATTGGAATCTTCTGCTATTAATTCGTAAGCTCAAGTGACTCCAAAGCCTGTTTTTCCATTTTAATTGAAATTAATTGTGTAAAAGATGTACCAGTTTGTAGAAACAAAACATCCTTTGGAACTGAAAAAGAAAAGGGCATATTCACTATATGTGAATTCTATTTAATTTCTCTGTAGCATGTAGCATCTTTTTTTTTTTTCTTGAATAAATGGTAATTCTGTAAGACATGGAGGAGAAGGAGAACAGGTAAGAAGGTTAAGAATCATTGCCATTTCTCTTGTGTGTCAATATTATTTTGTGTATCATATTTTTTATCCACCTTTTAATTGCTCCCTAAACATCAAAGTTCCATGATAAACTGGGTAAAATATCTGGAATTTATCAGTGCTCCCTACCTCCTAAATCTGCTTCTTCATAGTTTTGAAGGCATATTGGTAAAGCATCTGTCAGAATGTAGTCAAAGTTTAAGTTCTTGCAGTAGGCAAAATTTGCATTTTTTTCCACTGTGAGGCTGATACTGTATGACTGCATGCCTTTAAGGATACTAAAATGAAGTAAATACATGAAGTGATGCAGTGTAATGCTTCTGCACGCTATTTTAACAGCTGGAAGCCTCATCTTTGAGCCACTGTTACTAAAGATACATACATCTTATTTTGTATTAGTCTTTTTGGTCTTTCTGCATTCTATTGACACCCCCTGGAGTTTTTAAAATAAAAATATTTAATTGCACTTCCTGATTGTTAGATATTCCCATAATTTACATTTGGAAAAAAGAAAGGCTTTTTACACCATGTTTTTACACAGTGCTCAAGCATAGATTACTTTCTAAGTAGTATTATCTAGTTGAATTACATCATGTCACTTATTTTTCACTTGGTTTGTCCCATTTTTACTTTCTCTAATGTTGGCATTTTTTGTGGGTAGACATAGCAGTTCTTAAAAGTTTGTGCCAAATTCCTAGTTGAATATGTAGATGAGTTGTACATCTGCCACAACAGTTTCCTCTAGGGTACCCTTGAATAAAACAAGCCAAAAATATCTTGTTCAATTTGGCTAGAAACAAATTGAATAAAAAGGAAGAGTTAAAAAGTGCATTTCCACTGATTATTAAAGGAGCAGGGACTCATGTTTGAGTATATCTCAAATCTTGGGAATATGCATTTGTGAACATACCTTTAAAACACCGTGAAAGACCTGCTTTAGTTACTTTGCAAGGCACAGCTAATAATGCTATTTATGCAATGATTACCATGATGCATATCATTCTTACTGTAAAATAAATAAATAAATAAAATAAATCCCAGAACTACGCAGTCTTATAGCATGAACCAGTCTTTGTCTCTGATACAAAAAGTATCAGAGGCAATTGTAAGTTTTCCTAGCTCCTGCTGATGGAAAAACTGAAGTCTCCAGAAAAACTTTATTCTGTTGAACATTGTATATAAACGTATTTGCCTTCACTGGGGATATAAGAATGGAGCACAGCCCTTGCCATAAAGGACTAGGGTATACTGGTGGATGGCAAGCTAGACATGCAGCAGCAGTGAGACCTGGCAGCCAAGAAAGCCAACCCTATTCTGGGCTGTATCACAAAAAAAAAAATGTGGTTAGCAGGTCCAGAGAGTTGATTCTTCCCCTCTACTCTGTGCTGGTGAGAACTCACTTGGAGTGCTGAGTCCAGGTGTGGAGTCCTCAGTACAGGAGAGACTTCAACCTGTCGGTGCATGTCCAGGAGAGGCTGCAAAAAGAATACAAGTGATGGAATACCTCCCTCCCCTTTGAGAACAGGCTGAGAGAGCTGGGGCTGTTCAGCCTGGAGAAGGTTCTGGGTATAGCTCATAGTGGCCTCTCAGTATCTAAAGGAGGGATATAATAAGGAAGGGGGCAAACTCTTTTTCAGGGTCTGTGGTGATAGGACAATGGGATATGGTTCCAAACTAAAGGAGGGGAAAATTATATTGGACATAAGGAAAATATTTTTTTAGAATAAGGGTAGTGAGGCACTGGAACAGGTTGCCCAGAGGAGTGGTGGAATCTCCATCCTTGGAGACATTCAAAGACAGGATGGATGGGGGCTCTGAGCAACTTGGTCTAGCTATTTTAGATGTCGCTGTTCATTGCAGGGGAGTTAGACTATATGACTTGTATAGGTTCCTTCCAATCCGAATGATTCTGAGAGTAGTCAGATGAAGAAGGTTGTCTAGGGATACAAATCCTCTAAGCAGCCACTGTTGGCATAAAATATGGGAGGGGAGGCTGTAGACAAATCTTGAAATCCTCACTGTACAAATGGACAAAATTATATCCATACAGATGAGCTTAAAAAGATGGAACAGGCAGAATAGAATGCTTTAAGTGAATGCCAAGATGCGGTGTTAACTTGTTAACGTACCACAGAGCATTCAGAGCATTTGGATAGACCTAGAAATATGTTTTTGAAAGGTATTAGTTCCCTGTGAACACACTCCAGCTTGATCTAGGCTCACAGTAGAACAGATTGAGTACTATGTTATCACAATACAAACTGCAAGCTGAAGTACTTGTTTCCTGTTAGGGATTACTAGATCATGTATGATGTAACATGATGAGGAGAGCTACCTAAGTTTTCTATCCATCAAGAGCAAGACAGAACAAGCAGTTATTTGTCTTCCAGAAAACTGTGTGAACATACCTGTAAAAGAAATCAAAATCTGTTGATAAATCTGAACAGCTGCTGAAAGGATCTGAACACTGTTTGAAATTTCTAGACTAAATACAGAACAATACAGATTCATTTTTTATCTTCTGCTAATTTTTTAGTTTCATAGATCACTACTTTCAAGTTCCAAGCCTGATATAAAATATTTGGGCTGTAATGTTTTTTGTTTGTTTGTTTGTTTGTTTGTTTTATGGATACCTTAAATTATAGCCTTCAGTGATAATTAACAGGATTATTCTTACTTGATATCATTGGCAGGTAACATAAGGGAATTGACTTTGGGTGTCCACTGTTAGTAAATAGTACCTGAACATTTACACATTTGGATTTAACTAAGTAATGCAAGTAAAAGCTGAAAGTGGAGAGTTTATGCAGTACTAATATAGAAACCAAACAAGTGAACAAGCAACAAAGGGAAAAATGTTGCAGAGTGACTTCATTTATTGAAACAAAGTGGCTTCATGCCATTTCTGAATCAGAAGTTATCAAACGGTCTCCAAGACAGAATCAAAAGTTCAAGAAAATTCCTAAGAATATCTACACTTAAATTGAACTGTGGACTCACTGGCAGGGATTTACGCGTATTGTCCTATCCCCCAACATGTTCCCAAGAGCTAAACTATTATTGAAATAAATAATTCTTATATATTGTCTTTTATAGAGACAGTAAAGAAGGACAGTGTTTCTTTTATGCACACTTCTTATGTAGGCCCGCATTTATGACATGCACAGTTGAGTTGGATTGCTCTCATCCTACCTTCATGCCAGAAGCTAATGATCTCTGTCTTATCCAAAGCCTATAAAAATAAAATTCCATGAAGTAATGAACAGAGATGCTATGAGATGACTGTGGTTGGTACACCCACCCACCCCCCATCCAGAATAGCTTTACATACTCAATCTTCAGTGGCCTGAGGAATGTTCCTTGTATGCACAGATCACTTCACAGCATACTAAATTAATATGCAAAAACAGTGCCAAGGGGATGGCCTTTCCCCTTTATTAATTTAAACATTTTAATATTTTCTATATGCAAAACATAATTAGAATTAATGGACTTTAGTGCTAATGTAGTGCCGGAAGCTAGCTAATGCATCTATCTTTTGCATATGATAAACATGAATTTTGAATCCCTTACCACCAGCAAGGCTGCAAGCTCAGCTCAGTCTACTCATGTAGTCTGTGTCCAGATAAAGATCATATCAACTGACAGACAAAGGGAATTATCATCCTTTTGATGAGATAAGCAAAAGGTCCTCTAGGGAGGAAGTAGAACATGACTGAGTTGCAATGATTTTTAAGCAAGGTCTCACTATTAATCTATAAAGACAGTTTAGTTAGGCTACAGCGAAATATATCAGACAGGGAAAAAAATGTCATATTTTAGTCTATTGTGTCCAAACTATTGAAACTTTCCTTGTGTTAAAAAATCACATTCCGCATGTGAGAGTGGAGGAAATGTAATTTATGTGCTAGTATATCACATATGCCTTAGGTTCAAATTCTGTTGTGTTGTCCAACATATCATATATCTTTGCAATGTGAGGGGGAAAAGAAAAAAAAAGACCAACATACACAAAAAGGAGGGAAGAAAATGGACATCCTACTGAATTAATATAGATTTGGTGGTCTTGAAGCAAATAATCTTAACTGGTGAGACCTTTTTGCTCCTCAAATAGTGGCGTTACAGACACAAGGAAATACTTTAAAATTAAAAATCCTTTGTGCAGATCATGGAAGTAGAACTTGGTCATTACTGGTTACAGGTACTTATTGTATTTTTAGAAGTACTTATTGTACTTCAGAGAGAACCCAAGATTCTCTTGAAATAAAATGTAAATACTTTTTAAAGCTCTAAGTTCTGGAACTTGTAAAAATTAAAAAGTATAAATTTTCATCATTTCAATGTTGAAAATACAAAACATTTCAATGTTTAATTTGTGGTAAAAGGCCAATGCAGTATGTTAAATGAAAGTTACTTTATTATCTTCATTAGTTCTATTTTTAGCTTTAGTAAGTGTATTATAATTAGTAGGGGATACATCTGCAGTGCTTTTATGACAGGCCTTTGTTGAGTTTTGTCATACAGCAACCTGTGTACCATAGAATCTTCAGTATTTTTTAGGTACCCTGTACGATACAGGAATTACTTTTACTCGAAATCATATTTCTTTCTATAATTTGGGTTTTGGCACTGATCTTTTAAATGCCATTATCCCCAAATCCTTAAAGAGTATACATTCATGAATTTATGTCAGTATCAAACACCTAGATTGATCTTTCCACATGAAAATCCAGGCTAGCAACATACTCAATATAACAGCGATCTGAAATAATAACACCATTTTCCTTTAAATGTAGTGGTGCAGTGATATGCAAATATTTCCCAGCCTACAGAAAAGACATTTTACTGATGTCTTATAAAGAGCTGTCAAGAGACCCTGTCAGACATGTAGAGCAGCACGAGTAAATAACAGTGCTGAGTATTGCTAAGCATTATATACTACCAGAAAATGATGTGATTGAAAGGGTTTATCAGCAAGGTAGCAACCCAGAACTGGAAGAAATTTGATGTTGGTCTGGAGATAAAAGAATTGTAGAATCAAATCATGTAATCATAGAATTACTCAGGTTGGAAGGGACCTCAAGGATCATCAAGTCCAACCACAGCCTAACCATAGTACCCTAACTCTAACTACCCTCCAGTAAATCATGTACCTGAGCACCACATTCAAACTGCTCTTAAACACTTCCACGGATGGTGACTCAACCACCTCCCTGGGGAGCCTATTCCAGTGCTTAAGCACCCTTTCTGTAAAGAAGTGTTTCCTGATATCCAACCTAGACCTGCCCTGGCGCAACTTGAGGCCATTTCCCCTCGTCTTGTCACTTGTCACCAGTGAGAAGAGACCTACCCCGCTCTCTCTGTAAACACCTTTCAGGTACTGGAAGAGAGTAATAAGGTCTCCCCTCAGCCTCCT
>PPHD01019717.1:0-13970 GCA_002909625.1 Bambusicola thoracicus
TTAGGTCCTTGGCAGCAACTTTGTAATCCCCTTGTGGAAGCCATGAACTCAGTAAGCTGCTCAGAAATAAATCACACTTGTAATGCTATGAGTACTGCTCATAAGACGTTATTTAAGTTTCAAGCACTCCCCAAACTGTTGATTCTTTAATGATCTTCAGATCAGGCACTTCAACAGTGCTTGTTTAAATACTTGGGAAAACACTGCCATAGAAGAACTGACAAGGTTCCCTATTGCTTGGAAAACAGTTTTTCCTTGCCAGCTCACAAATGTTTATGAAAAGCAAAACCAAAATAAACTAAGAATGCCATTCTAGATTTTTTTTTTAGCTCACTGCCTTTATTAAATGCTTTTGCTGTTCTCTCATGACTAATGAAAAGGCTTGTCTGTACTCCAAAGTTAATTCTGACCAGGACAGAGTAGCCATGCACTGCAATAGCTACTGCTGAATAACTTGTGTGTGAAAATCTGCTCTGGAATCAGTCTGCCTTGTTCCACTTTTGATTAATCCACTCTGAAAGACAGAATTTGAGATGAGACACAAACCAGAGCCGAGTTCTTTTTTAAGAAGTACTTGAATTCAATATTTGTCTTTCACTGTTCTCCCCTTTCCTTTTCAGTAGACTTTTTGGCATTCATTTAATTCAGCTCCTCAGTAAGAACAGACGGAGTAGGAAAATGCAGTTTTCTGGAGAACTCTGTTATTGAATAATTCCTGCCAGTATCCTTGAATTCTACAGCAAATATTGGAAGTAATGATCTCTGGACATGGAAGGCTTCTGGTTGTACTTTCAGGTTCAGCATCTCAGGACCCCAGCACTCACGATCTGTTGTTTGCACAATTCAACTCTTTCTCAATAACTCTGCGAGGGGAATGGAGAGGTTCACCTTTGGCCCTATAGCTGCATAATGAATGACCATAGCAGTTGCTAACATTATATCCAGAGAGCAATACGGTCTTGCATGAGGTTTTGGTCACCACAGTCTGTCAGAGCCTCCAAACAGTGCAGTGATGCCACTAGCAGTCAGTGGCTCTTTAGGCAGCTCGTGAAGCATTTTGCCCGCAAGAGAAATAACTGACATCCTTTTCTCCAGTACCACAGCTGTTTACATGGTGACTTCTAGCCCTCAGAGAAACAAAGCATCAGACTCTTCCAAGTGGGCTCATAAAGGCAAAGGACATATTCACATGTACCTGGGGCCATTCTTGCTTTTTAGAGTGCCCAGCAAAACAATTACACACAAATATATATATTTTAAAAAGCAGTGGCAACAGATGACTCCATACCGCTGAGGGTCCCCTACATTTCTTTTCCTTGGCCATGTTTCTGACTGTCCTAAAATCAGGTGCTCTGAACAACACTGGTGTCTGCATTCTGCCTTCAGCTATACAGGCAGGAAGCCCAGTTTTCCATACCATGCTCCCGACCACAAAGCATTTAGCTGAGGCCAGGATCTGATGAGACAGATTTAGTCTGGCTACTACCAGATCAAAAACACTGTGGCCACAAGCTACACAGAGCTGATTCAGTACAGATTCACCCTGCAGGTTCAAGATTGTCAAATTTCTGGGGGGTGACAGAGTGGAGAAAAAGGGAAACTTCATTTTTACAGAGGTTACACCAGATTAAGCATAAACTGTCCTGCTGCAGATAGCACAGAGTTTATAAACTCTGCACACTCGCATACATTTGGTAGAAATTCACTCAAGTGAAATCAGTTCTTCTGTGCCAAACGGTGGCTCCAGGATGCTCCACAAGTGAACAGACTCGGTGTCTGATGCTGGATGGTGGTGAGTTAGATACCACCACTGTACAGACGCCAAGCAGAGGCACCCACTGCTTTGGCAGGACTTTAACTGCAAACCACCATACCAGGACTTAGGCAACTCTGAGATTCAGCTGATGAAGGGTAATGCTGCAGACAAAACCCAAAAATGCCACTGAAAAGAAAATAAGAAAAAGAAGCAGACAGTGTCTCTAGCAAGGGTACGTGTGGCTTCAGCAGCAGGCAGAAATGAACATACAATGGCTGGCAAAGAATAATGCATTTTAAGATACGTAAGAGCTCAGTGTGTAGCAACTGTTGCAATATTTAACTAGCACACGAACACGTGAAACTCTCCGTGGAAGGGCTATAGAGCCACTGCAATATATTTCAGGTAACCGTATGTCCTGTCTTTTATTTCATGTGAAAATGCTGGTGTTCAGCCAGAGCATAATAAAGCCCAAGCTGGAGGACAGCAAATAAGGACAGGAGGCCAGACCGGTCTTCCACACATTTGTAATGTGTATAAGAATCAGCTGGAATGAAAGGAGGCTTTTCAGATTAAGAAAGACTATCTACCTTGCTTTTAACTGCTGCAGAGAAAATGTCTTAACACCTATCCTTCATGGCTTCCTTGCTTCCACATGCTGTTCTTTTTTAAAAGGGCATGGAAGCATATTTCCTCAGGAATTTGAGCATTTCAATGGCTTGGAGCGACCAGCAGAGAGAAAAGACAGAGAGAAGAGTGGGTGTGTCCATTTGTAAACATGCATGAAAATATCAGAGCCACACAATGTTTTCCACGTGAAAGAATAAACCAGGCTTCTGTGTGCTCATCGGCTGTAACAAATATACCAGAATGGATCGTATCTCCAGCTGGTGTAAATTAGAGAGGCACTACCGGCTTCAGCAAAGCTACGCCGAGTAGCAGCAGCCTTGGATCGGTGTCTTTATTCGTGTGCCTGTATCCACAGTCTCATGCATTTAAACTACTCCATGAAACATGAAGTGTGAATTTACACACTTTTACCCTCAAATGCATAAATAGCCTGAAGTACAAACTCACAACCCAATAGTTTCCGCCAGCACGCATATACTGTCTTGAACTAATACACCATAAAAGGCAAGAATCAACACAAATTAAACAAGCTGGCCCCAGAATGTTGGCAACTTGACTTGTAAACAAGCATCATACCATCCCACATCATTCCTGGTATTAATTTCTAGTTAATGCAAGCAATTACAAGCATGTCTGAGAAATCATGTTTACCATTTGTCTCAAAGAAGGAATTCTCCTTTGCATCCCACATCCTCTCAGACTTCTGTTTTCAGAAGGCCCTACTCACGCACCACAGCTCTCCTCTCTTGGCAGAACCAATTGAGAGAAGAGTATTGGTAGCTTGTTCGCTGGGTACTCGAGTGTACTTTCTCTGAACAGAGAGTGAAAGCCTCGCTCTAGTCACCTCTTCCCCTCCATACACTCTCAGTCTCTACCGCTTAAGCTTCACCTCTGCTTTTCTCGTGGGTTCTTCTTCTGTTTCCTACCACTAGAGCTCCACAAGCACAGTGGAATATGGTTTCTCAACGTTACATTGGTACACTAAAGAGAGAAAGAGGTGGCACCAACTGTTAAGCAAGCAGTACACCAAATGCTTTCCTGATCTGCCATCAAGACATCCACAAAGCTTTTGGGCAACACAGCTCTAGCAAGCAGTCCTCAGAGCCCTCAACCTACCCACAACAGAATCTCATTGCCTCCACTGTAACCGGTCATGTTTCCAAAGGTGAGAAGTTGGAGGAGAATTCACAACGGCACTAGAAGTGGTAATTGTTTTGTGCATCAATTCTTAGTTGTTTTTTGTTAATTAAAAGAGAATAAGAATGGCAAATGCCAGCTCTACTGTGGTGTTCTTTCGCTGGAGAAGGCTTTAGTGTAAAGTTAGTTGGTTTGTAATTACTTGTATTATGTATGAACATTTTGTAAAATCCACTTGGGTCCATTCTTTGCCGAGCATCAACAATTAAAAATTAAGATGTACAGTACTCAGAAGCTGTTGTAAAAAATCAGTAACATATTCAAATATTTATTTGTCTTCTACTTTCAGGGTATATTCCGTGCCTTTCAGTGATGTTACTTCAGAAAACATCTTTCAGTAGACATCATTCTGCATCATGGCTGAGGCCAAAGTAACAATATCTGTCAAAACACACTTTCAAGGAATACTTCTAAAACTCCAATGTTTAAAACAGACTTCTGGGTGAAAAACTGTTCCAAAATGAGTTGCTTCATCTGTTAAACTTAGAACTGATATTGCACAGACCTGTTGGCAACTTGGCAGAGGAAAAATATTCCTGTAAAATGTTTAATGTGGCTGGAGCACTAGGCTAAGCCTTGCTTCCTAAACGTCACATACCTCTTGCCAAATCCATGCAGAGGCTGCGGGAGGTGTCTTTTGTATCACAATGCATTACCACCTTCCAGCACTGCTCTGAATGACCATACTCCCCTCCCCCTGCAGGCGCCACTCACCTGGCATCACCCAACCAACAAATTGCCAAAACCACCCAAAGAGCCACATGTATTTGCCAAGCTAACTTGTGCCTGCTTGTCACCTGATGTTGGCCTACGGCTTTTTCTCCAAACATTCCTGCACAGAGGTAGGCAGTTTTTGAGTAAAAGACTGCTCCTATCAGGCAGAACTGCATGCAGGAACTGTGCTCTGGGTGGTAACGCAGACATGAACAATGCTGGGACACGGGTGTGCGTGACAGTTGGTGAGGACAACCCACTTACTGTGTTACTTGAGCCACCTTCATCAAAAGCTTTCATAGGAAATGATATAACATCCTAGTAGGCTTATAGAATTAGTGACTATGGAAGTATAGAATTAGTAGTGACTGTGTGACCAGGTAGGATGAGTGGCTGAAAGATGTAGAGGATATTTTCTAAGTTCTGGGTAAGTAGGTTAGCTCTTTATTTTTACAATGCAAACACCCTAGGTATAAGGAAAACAAACAAGGATGTGCAAGAATCACTATACATTATTTGGATTCCCTAAACTTATAAAGAAATCTGTTTGGTTTGGTTTGTTTTTCAAGCATATATTACACAGCTAATAACAAGTACAAAAAATGGTCTATAATGAGTGACATTGCTTTGTTCTTCCCCTCTCTGATTCAGATTTTTTTGAACCACCACCTTGGGACTGCAAAGCATCCATAATGTGCCTGTGCTGTTCAAGAAAAATAAGCTTTTGACCCAGTTGATCCATTTACATGAAATTAATGGAATCTATAATCCCCCAAAACTGGCTCCTTTCCCAGACTATAATTTGGGCTAATCATAGAAGAAAGGGAACAGAGGTTAGCAGAAACACCCCTCAGAGGTAAGAGCATTACTCTGTGAATCCCCATGAACTATCATTTAGTTAGTTTGCTGCATTTAGCTATTGCAATCTTTTTTGCTGTTTGTTTGATGTTTAATTTTCTACTGAACCTTGAGAAACCTGGTAGGAACACACAACAACACCCATAAGTAATCATTTGTAGTTAGTTACTATTAACACTGCAAGGCAGTTATTCAATAATGATAAAAAAAAAAAAGGCAAAAACAAATCAATACATATTCTAAATGTATGTTTTGTCTCTATTGGCCGAGGAAATTGATAATCAGTGTGGAAAAGTTTGGCATTATCGTGGGGCAGAGAAATAAATATATAGGTAACTATAGATGAGTTTCTATCGGTACATGCTCTGTACTGACAGCTCATCTCACTGTTAAATTGTCCCCATTTTTTTCAGACTCCAGAAAAATCACCCTGCTGCAATCTTTCACTCTGATCTCTTCCCCTGTTCTTCCCAAACAAGTACCTCAATGCAGCCTTTGTTATGTGGAGTCCTGAGGTACAGTTTCCCACTGCTGGCATTCAACTCATCTTTCCAACTCCAGCTTCCAAACAACACCAACATCTTTATTGTTAGTTAGGGTAGTATGGTTAGGTTGTAGTTGGACTCGATGGTCTTTAAGTTCTTTTCCAACCTGAGCAGTTCTATGATTCTATGACTACCTATCTGCTTAAAGCTGTATTTACTGTAACCAACATTAACTGTAATCCCTTTCTCAACTGTATCTCCAGGTTAACTGCCTTAATACATATACATAACAACATAGTTCATATATGGTTATTTATATGGGAAAAAAAAAAACCAAAAAACCACCAGTGAAATTTCTGATCACAAGAGTTCCAAAAAGTTGCAACTGGAGTCATATAAGATTGAGACATGGTCAGAAAGAGCAAGTATAGAAATCCTGTGCTGTATGGGAGTCTTTGAATGAGATTCTCACCCCTCTACTTGCTTTATTCTGTTGTGACTACATTGGCTATGTTTGGCAATTTGATTTTGTTCCAAAAATTGCTCTGTCCAACAAACACACTTGTTTGAACTATAAGCTTCAACGTTTTTCACTAGATTTTGCAAGTCCAGTGTGCGTAAGAGAGTAAAACTTAAATAGAGAGACTGACCTTTTCACTCTGCAAGCAGAGGTTTCAACAAAGTTGTGTCTGGTTAGAGATTTCAGAAGATTTCCTAAGTTTTGAAAGCCTTGGAGGTATTTGTAAAACGGAGACTGTTTTTTTACAGCTTGTTTCAATGTTGACACGCACTGAAAGGCAGAAGAGGTCCTGGCACTCCAACTAACCCAGCACACTGTGCCTGCTCAGAAGCATAGCTGGAGACAACTCAGGCTCTGGCTTGCACAGGTTAACTGTTAATAATACCTTCAGCCAAGCTCCTTCATTTGACTTCTCTTGTCAAATGTAAACTGAGACTTTCTAGCTAATGTTCTTATTGCTGTGTTACTATTTATGCCTGCATTATTTGTTTTCAAGACAACTTCTAATAGCAGCATAAATCTCGCACCCACAATCTACGATCATACCAGACAACAGCCTCTGACCGTTGTTGATGCAGTACTAGATGCGAGAAACAAGAATCAAAGGTATCAAGGGGTTTTCACTAGGGATGAACTATACTTTAGAGGTTTTCTCAAAAGCAAAGAATGGGGACTGAAAGAAGTTGCTTGAAGATTTGGTTTCTGGCATACTGCAAATGGAAGGGAAATGTGCAATAGTTTAACCAAAAAGATGTTCAAATGGGATCAGATGGAAAGCTTTAATTTCCATACTAAGTTTCACATGAATGTAAACTGCTGGAACAACACTGATCTAACCCAAATGACCACAGAATACTGTTAGCCAAAGCAAAGTTTTTCTAAAATGCTCTTGCAAGTTCCAGAGTCTCTCCTGCTGCCAAATTAATTTGAATTCAATGCATTAGCTTTGTTTAAAAATATCTCTCAGCTTCAGAGAGGAGTTTGGAGCCAGTTGACCTCCCTCTCAGCGTATGTAAGTGATAATGGCAGGTGAACATGTACTGTACAGTAGCTTCATATTTCTGCCATTAGGCTTCATGTCACTTTCTATTTTTGAGAGTTGACTGAGTGTTTACTAGGCTACGCCTCATCCCCCTCTTTCCCCTGTACCGTAACCTTGTAACTCAAGATGCTGGTGGCAGTATTGGGTTTGCAGTTCTCTGACCTTTTGTCCTTCTACTTGAAATTGACTGGTTTCATCCTGCAGTGGCTCCCGGTTCAGTTACACTGATAACCTTTCATGACATGCCTTGTGAACTTCCCAGCAGAAGCAGGAAAGGATCACAGATTACCTCCATTTGAACAGCAGCAATTCAAAGTCAGGTCCCTGCTGGGCTGCGATGGAGCTTGGTCTTTCTGAAATAGCTCCGGATGCCACCAAGGGACTTAACATTTAAGCCTTCAAGTGACTGTGTGGATACAAGTGACCCAGAGATTGAATTTGTGCCTGAAGGGTAGAATTTACATCACGGACCCCTTTCTCCTGCCTTCATTTAGGCAAAATACTTAGGAATCTGTTTGGTACTTTGCCACATAAAGGCAAAAGAATTGAGCCACCTGTAGAATTCATTCTAGTACACTTGATAAGGAAAAGCAATTCCTTACCCAACTATGCCACCATACACAGTTCACTCATCCTAAGAAGATGTTCAGAGAAGGAAATGCCTGGCAAATGGGAAAACTTTTAAATGACTTTGCTGTTACTGCACAGATAGACTCCAAGAAAAGCAGAGTTTTGTCTGTGTGCCAACTGCTAGATCTAACTGGAATCAAAGCACTGACTGCTAGCGTTTAGTAGCTTAGTTCATGGAATAAAAGGATTTGGTAAAAGCTGAACATTTGCAGCCATTTCTTACTACGGCGCTGAGCTTTCTTCTTTATTTTAGATCTCTACACATTGCTTTCCCTTCATCTCCAAAACACAGATCATTCAATGCAACACAAACCTTGCATGCTCTTAGACTTGATCTGCTAAGATGGAAAACAGACTTTTTTTCTCTACAGTATTTTAATGAGTGGCTAATACTTTTCCCAAGCAACATTATTTACTTGTAAACATTAGGCCTCTTTTTTTATTCAGTCTTTCATTAAGGAACTATCATAAATCTATATCCTTTCCACAAATACTTGAAATACAACCACTATTTTCCCTATGTGCCATACTCATATTTCACTGCAAATTGCACAGGCAGGGAGTTTCTACTTATTCACAAGGAAGATTCACTGGCTTTGCTAGTATTCACAAGAGCAACTGCTGACCAGTCTTGTATCTCCTGAGACCACAGTATGCTGTCTTTCCCAAATCGCAGCAGGGAAAGCACGTTGACAAGACCTTGCTGATTTATGCTAGCACTCCAGCTGAGCACCCATACCTAAGGTTGTCGCAGGAGGTAACAGACCTTCACATTGAATCTTTGGTTTGTCTGCCTGACCTGTCACTTAACTGGGGGTTAACTGTTAATGCATTTCCCAACAGTGCCCTGTGATAAAGAAACACGCTAATGGTTTCATAACGCATTTCATTGCAAGTAAATGTCTCCATCAGTTAAAGGCTATATTTCCCTGCTCACAACAGGGTTATAAAGCACCACTGATTTTAATGCTTTAGAAAACAGTAACTAATACAATGTACAAATCTCAAGCCTTTTGCCCACGTACACTTCTTTAGAGCTCAAAGTATCATCCTTGATAAGGATGAGAAATGCTGGCCTGGCTTTTACATGTCTGATAAATGTGCACAAAACAGCTGAGTGAATTAACAAACCGAGGGCAAAAGGCAAAGATCGTGCATGGGATTAAGGTAGACAACGATCCTCCCTGAAACAGCTATTTGATGATTTCATTTTGAAAAGGGAATACGACTTTGAAGCCCTATCAGTATTTTCCATAGAGCTGAAAAGTAGGGATGACAGATGTCCCACCAGCTCACTAGCTACAGTCACAGCAAATATAGTTTTCTTGTCACCACCTACAAATCCCAGGGTATGACTGTCTTTCCTTCTACTCCCCCTCCCATTTATCCCTCTATGTCTAATTCTACATTTCCTCACCCCACCTGCTCTGCCAGAGCTCCCAGCTCATCTGCATGCTTGTCAGCTTCCCTCATGATCACTGCCTCAGAGTCCCTTAGGAGCAGTAAGAGTTTCCTGAGCTCAACTACTTTACATATATATATATAAATTAAAAAGAAGGAAAGAATGCATTTCTCAGATAAGTCCCAAGATGGGCATCACTGGGAGAAAAACTCACATTTGGTCAGGATTTCACTGACATGCTCTGCCTATTTTTATTGGCATTTCCATTTATTTTTTATTGGGGAATTAGCATAAGGATATAACTTTGCTTTCAAAGCTCAAAACAAGGCAAGGAAGTAACAATGAGAACAAAGTGAAGCACACACACAAAATCTACAACACTGGCAGAGGTCATTCTGTGGACAATCACCTTTTTTTGATATACAGACCTAAGTTTTGGATCCTTCTGCTCTGGCCAGATGAACACTTTGTCTGGCCCACAAACACTCTCCAGACTTCAGCAATAGTGTCCTTGCTTTTCCCCTTCCAGGATCTACAAGACCTTACGTCACAATCTTCCAACACTTTGGCCAGAACCTCACCTTCCTGCTTCCTGCAAGACATACCTGTCATTGCTGTTTCAGGGCCAAAGAGAACTGAGAGAGAAAGCTGAAAACATTGCTGTTCTCAGCTGCTAAAGAGCCTTTTGTATCTTCCACACCAATACAGGATGGACTTCTCTCCAAGTATCACCTCTAGTTATTGACTCTCCCTACTGAAAAGAACATTTTTTTTAAGGAGCAGAAGGTAAATATCTTTGTCTCCTCCTTCCTTTCCCCTGGGGTTTTCTTGTTCTCCAGTCTTCTGTGTTAGTTACAGGAGATAAGACTGATTCAGCCAGTCAGCAAAATATTTTGCTCATGAAGTTCTGCTTTTCTCCTATACTGGAAGTGGTGATACTTCCTTGGGCTTAGGAGAAAAATGTGCTGTAAGGTCTGCACTGGTTCATTAAATATTTCATTAATTAGACCCTCCTGCAGATCTATAATCCTTTTAGGACTAAATTAACCCTTTGTACCAACAGCATTAATGGTCAAGAAGACCAATGCTATATACAGAAGCTATTGAAAATAAATCAGTCTCTGCTACGCTAGTGATCACTCCCGAGTTTTACTTCAGGGGAAGTGGAATCGTATGAAAGATCTTGGTCTAAGATAGCACATTTCCCACGTCTTGCCTTTCATCAGCAAATAAAATGGGCACTAGTAAGAAAATTCAGAAATCATACATCATTACAGTCATAAAATAAATGTAGCACAATTATATCTCTTTGGACTGTCAGCCTTTAAAAGAAGTCTGTGTTCTCAGGGCCCAAAATGTTCAGCTTTCACAGGCTTAAATATCAATAGCCCACTCAGAAGCAATTCCCACCAGATAACTGTTCCACAGGCCTCTTGAGGGCAATGTATTTAAGAAAATGCAGAGCAATGAAGCTCCAGGAGAAAATCAGCAAAGGAGATGGTGGATGAAAAACTTAACATGAACCAGCAGTGTGCTCTTGCAGCTTGGAAAGCAAATGGTATCCTGGGCCCCATCAGAAGAGGGTGGCCAGCAGGGACAAGGAGGTAATTGTCCCTCTCTACTCTGACCTTGTGAGGCACCATCTGAAGTATTGCATCCAGGTCTGGGGCCCCCCAGTACAAGAAAGACAGGGAGCTGTTGGAGAGAGTTCAGGGGAGGGCCACAGAGATAATCAGAGGGCTGGAGCACCTCCCCTACAGAGGTTGGTGGCCCTGCATGTAGCAGTGGGGTTGTACCTTGATGATCCTTGAGGTCCCTTCCAACCCAAGCCATTCTATGATTCTATGAATCTATCTGCTTGTGGTCAGTCCTGGTGCCAATACATCAAGGTATAACATCCTGAAAGAAAATTTCTTCAGGGCACACAGAACTTACACTCTGAAACATTCTTACTCCTTATTTGGGGATAGGTATCATGCAACTATTTTCATTGTAAGAGTCAGGCGTATTCACCTCCTTAAAGCAAAGCATCAGAAGACCCCCGTCAACCTTAGGACCTTGTGCTGGACTGAGTGAGCAAAGACGCGGGCAATGCGAGGAGGAAGGAGATGGGCTGTCACTTCTGCCATTACCAGCAGTAAGTTGTCCTCAGGGCAATGGGTCCCAGACTTTTCTCTCCACCCAAGGTGCAAGCCCAGTCTCCATAGAGCAGCCTGAGACACATGCTTGTGAATGCAAACAAGTGGAACTTTCAGAAATTCATGTGAGCCTACGTTTGGGTAGATTTTCATGGGGACAGCAAAAGATGCTTCCTGAGAGTTTCTGCTTGCATAGTTTTAGGTTTCTTTCCACTGTAAGCAGGTGGCCAACCTCTTCGAAGAAACGGATGGAAGAATTTAATGTTAACAACTAATTTTCCACAGGCATGCCCTCAGAAACAAATGATTCCCATTTTCTGAGATGGAGGGAAAAAAAAAAAAGACTTTGAGCAGTCTGCAAGTGTGGAAAATGCAATACTGAACACACTGGAGTTTGGTTCATGCAAACCAAATGAAAACAGGAGCCTATAACGGAAATTTTTTGGCCGTGTGGCCAAGTCCATCTCTCTAGAAAGGGAGCTGGAGCACAGCCAGCCCTGTCTGGTGAACACGACCCAAACAAACACAGCAAAGCTGTTGGCGGCTCCCAAGGCCATTTCAGTTGGGTGAACTGAAGACAGGAAAGAGAAGTGGGTGCATTAATCAGTTGGATGCAGCCATGAGAAGGCCTGCAGGGTAGGACGATTTCCCTGCAGATGCTGTAAATAAACACTATCATTTATTTTCTGTGACGCAATGAGGATGTGTCATCTGGACCACTCTGTTTCTCACTATTTGTTGTCAAAGCAAAAGAGTCTGAACGAGAAGATGTGAAAGGAAAAGGGATCAGAAGTTTCTCTTATGAGAATAAGCTTCATCTGTCCTGTTAAATCCAGCAGAAAAAGGGCTGAGGGGGATATGACTGCTGTCTTGAAAAAAGTTCGGAGACAAAAACTGGCTCTTCATGTTAAGTGTCAACTTTGACAAAAGAATATGTTAACATTAGTTAACAGTTGCTCTGCTGCATGCCTTATTCCCAAGCGTCTGGTCTGGCAGACGTGCCAACCTGCTAGGGCAAGGGGAATGGGCAAGCGAAAATATATATTCTGACATTGTGTAGTTTCTTTCTGCAACATATGGCTTTGGCATTGCAGGAAAATGAAAAGGTTTTATTTCAGCTGTTCCAGGTAGGATCCCTCCTGGACAACACCTTGCAGGTCCCGGGGCTGAACTCCACTGGAGCTGTGAATGTTCAATGAGGAGAGTTTATTTTTATACCACATCCTCAGATTCGGTGACTGCCGACACAGTGCACAAAACCATTGGGAAATATTCAAAATAAGTTCTATCAGTTTTATACCAGATAAACTTAACCAAAGAAAGGTACTTGCTGTTTAATTCTAGCATCTATGTAAGTGTCTGTTTTAAGCACTGTCCCACACTACTCAGCTTTCTACTTAGTTTTGTATATAGTCTATGTCAGGCTAAATTAACATAGAATGAGACCAATTCAGATGACTACAGAGATTAAGATTGCCTACTGATAAATGCCAGAATGACTGCGTTTCAGTAATCCCCATCAGAGCAACCATGGATGTTAATATTGTTTCTGGATAGCACAATTTTCTTCAAACTGTTGAAATGGAAACCATTTGATCTAGAATTGTTGCAATGAAAATAAAAAAAGCTTCCATGGGAAAGGATCTACATATTTGTGAAGCAGTGACTGTGACACGTACCCAGCAATCTGAAATATTTCTGAACTGTGCAGTGCATCCTCAAATTGCTCATGCAACAAAAGCACGAGACAATGGTATTATCACTGTTCCTTGTTGTCTTCCATTTCCCACTGGAGTCTTTTTGTCTGCTTGATACATGATTAAAAAAACAATAACATAGAACTCATGGTGTAATGCTATTAGAGGATGGAAAGTACTGCAATAATAGCAGGGTGGCGAAGTCTTTGGCTACAGCAAATGAGAACAAGTCCAAATGAAGAAGCCACAGATGCAGAAATGAAGGGAAAGAACTGCTTACCTTTGGAAAGCCTCAGGCAGGGAAGGATCTCCAGCAAGAGATGCCCTCACCTCCGCTGCCAACCCTTACATGAGGTTTGGGAAGGGGTGGATCCTGGCTCCACTCCCTCTGGTCACTCAGGTTCATTGCATGCACCTGAGCTCCCCTGGGTTGGCCCTGCCTTCCCACCAGGTGCTCCATCACTGCTTCAGGCCCTGACTTAGCACCTCCACTACATGTGGATAGAGATTAAACTTTTTACTGAGATAGAGAAAAAAAATAATAGTTACAAATATATAAATACACACACACAAACACATATAGCAAGTGATGCACAATTGCCCACCACCACCACCCAACTGATGCTCAGCTAGCTCCTCAGTGAATGGAAAAGAGCAAGATGAACTCCTACCCCCTTCAAAATTCTTTCCACTTGATGCCACATGCTATGGAATACCCTCTGGCCACTTTACATCAGCTGTCCTTATTCCATTCCCTCCCAGCTCCATGGATCCTTTGCTGAGAATGGCATTGGCTCTGAACACTGCCCAGTAGCAACTATGTACACTGATGTGTCACCAACATCATTGTTTTTCTCCTATAACCAAAACATGGCCTCATACCAGACACCCTGAAAAAAAA
>PPHD01019719.1:0-12923 GCA_002909625.1 Bambusicola thoracicus
CGCAGCAGTAAAACCTTATATACCTAAACAAATATCACCCCTAAGTACCCGTATGTCCCGCTCATGTGTCCATCCCAGGTGCTGACAAGAACCAGCTGACCACCTCCCAAGGTGTCCACCCCCTGGTGCTCGCAGGCACCACCCACGGCCCACCCACGGCCCTACAGTACACGCAGGCACCATCCACGACCACCCTACGGTGCACGCAAACACCCCCAACCACCCTGCTCACAACCTACATCTTTGAGTGGGTTTCCGTCAGTGAGGCAAAAAAAAGGCAATTTACCACTGGACAGTTACTGACTATTGAAGATGCAGAAGTTGTCTCTCGTCTTCTGAATCTTTTTGTGTTTTAATGAAACAACTGTTCTGTGATTGAGAAGACCCATTCATCACCAGCCTCAGGAGAGAGCCAGCACCGAGATTCCAAAAGCCTCAAAGTGGGCTCTCAGCTGTGCTGCTGAACACTGAACCCACAGCCACTGCTGCTACCACATTATCATGGACCCAAACTGGTACAGGCCAGCCCCAAAATTTTAGTATGTTTCCATGTGGATAAGAGATCTCTTGCAGACAAATAACAGACCTACATGCTAGGTTCAAACAAACAGCAACTAACTCAACATTTTAAGGTTTCACACTTAACTACTTTTCAATTTTCTGTCCTTCTTTCCCTCAAAAAATTTCATTTTTTGCCGTTTGCTTTTAATTCTGTACTAGGATTCCACATTCTCCTATGAGATTTGCACTACAATCATAAAAACCAAGCAAAATGTTCAGCTCCTGAACATCTACCATCCTCCTTAGGTGGCTCAGCACACTGTAAAACCGAAGCACTGTCATCTGGTGCATAATCAGTGCACCAGTCATGCTTGTAACATGAGGGAGGCGCCGGGAGCCTACCTAATCTAGTCTGAAAACGTAAGATGCTCATTGCCTGTAATCGCTGTCTTAACTGTCCTTGGTAGTTACTGATAGGCACCAGATGATGCTATACCTCTCTGACAGCAAGAAGCACCTGGAAACACAGCACAGGCAGACCTGTTGAAGAGGACTGGTTTGGGACAATTAAAGGGATTCACTATAGGGGTTTGGTGGTCTAAGACAAAAATGAGGGCACAGGAAACCTCAGGAATCCAGCAGGGACATGGCGATGCCATGCATCTAGCAGGAGAGCCAGAAAAAAAGATATATGTTCAAAGGTTATGGACATGTGATCAAAACTGACTGCGTCGTGGCAGTTCAACGACTTCGCAGCCATTGTTTCAAGTGCAGTAAAACGCTGTAAATATTCTTCACCCACACTGCCTCCAGAGTACAACCCCTGATCAGCACAAAGTCCTGGAGCTGCAGCAACTCACTCATTCGGCTGTGTGTCCACTCTCCTGGATCCTGAGCCTTCCCAATCGTTCTGCCCTCAGCTGCTGGATCAAATCAGGGGAGCACTGGGTTTACACAACTTTGTGTCGATCTCAGAGAGGCACAATGGAAATGCACTTTGTTAATTTACCACTACAAAGCTGATGTTTATAACTATCCGCTTATTTTTCATTGCTATCACAAAAGAAGTTACACACTAAGCCACCCACATCGAAGAAATGCATTTCTAGAAGAGCTGAACTCCTAGGAAAGCACAGAGTCTGCATTCTCCAGCTAAGCACAGCTCTCTGGAGCAGGTCCATGCAGAGCTCTGAAGATCAGCTTCTGGATCACTGGGGCAGAAGCATTTCAGCCTGCCATGAGGAGTCAGTGTGAGTGTGGTCTAAAAATTCTGCTGCCGAAGTGCTGGTTCTGCCTAATAGAAGCTGGCCTTGGAGTCAAGGTTCCGTTTGTGTCCTACCATTACTCTTCCTAATGAAAAAATAGCCATTTATTGCTCATACCTGAGCTCTCACACTGAGTCCCCACGCCCTTCCTTGCTCTGAAACACAAAGCAAATCTCTCTTATTTAGGGTAGTAGCAGATAATGCCTTGCGCCTCTCCTTGGGTCTCAGTGAGAAGTTTGCTGGAGAGAAACCAAAGCTACTTCTCAATCTTGCCAGTCACATTTTTTGTGTTTACCAGCTCAGTTGGTACTGCAGCTCAGCAAAGGGTGGGGAATGGCCCTCATTCAAAGCAGGGCATTGCTTCCGGCAAATGCTGGCAACAGGTATTTCAAGTCTGCCTCTTAGCTATTCAGCTGCTGTACTGTTTGACCTGCTGCCCACCAAGGAGTCATTTTTTAACTTCACTTCTCACCCCACCCCCGATCTTTTCTGGCCTCAGAAATATAATATAGAGATGAAATCAGTCAAGGGCATTAGGGGTGAAAAAAAAAAAAAAAAAAAAAGATGGAAAACAAATTATGGGAACATCTCTACAGCTTATGATGTACCTAAGAACACAGAAGTGGATTTTGCCTAATAGCACAGAATTCTTCACTGGGCTAGAAGTGACAGTGCATGATGGAATTAAAGTACGTTTCAACTGAAGAAATAAACAAAGTTACTTCTAATAACTCTAGGACGTTGTCCATACATACACCTTGCACACCCCAGAAGTTTAACGATGTCACACTTGAAACACAAAGGGAAGCAAAAAGAAGAAAATACATAACTCAGTATTTGCATGTAAGCCCAGTAAAGCAGCCCAGAAGAAGCACACTTACCTGTCTGTTTTGAGATGGCAGTGTGGCAGACTGCATGTGTCTCTGCATCCGATGTGGCTGCATCAGCTGTCGGAACTGCTGCTGGAGGAACTGGCTACTGTTCGCCTGCTGGGACTGCTGGGTGGCTGGAGACTGTTGCTGCTGCTGCTGCTGGAGATAGTGAATGAGTGACTGCTGCCCTTGTCCTGCTGTCAGGGGTGACATCTTTTGAGTAGCAGACTCTGAGGCAAAGTGAGACAGCGGCTTGGTGTTGTTGAAAGAAAACTGGTCTTGGCTAACAGGGCTCTCATTCACCAGACTTGGCTGTAAGCTAGCAGACTGCTGCATAATTATGTTCATATTTTTGGACTGGCTTGTACTCACTGATTTAAAAAGTGAGTTCTGCATACTTGGGGGATTGTTGTTGGGAGTGATATTAGAGATTAATGTACCTTGAGGACTGAAGGGCTGCTGATGCAGAGCTGGGCTTGACAGCTTCTCTGGCCTGTATGGTGGAGAAGGTCCAGTATTTGTGGAAGCCATGCTGGCAACCAAGTTGTTCTGTGGGCTTTTAATATTACTGGCTGGTAAACTGGCTGCTGTCAGGGCAGGCAGCATGGAGCTCTGTGGGCTGAAGGGCTGCTGGTTCAGAGCCGGACTGGAAAGCTTCTCAGACCCGTAGGGAGGAGAGGGGCCACTGGAGGGGGTGCTGCTTGAAGTCATGCTTGAAAGCAGAGTGTTTTGAGGACTCTGAATGCTGTTTCCTGGTAAATTATTAGCAGGCATACCAGATACCATAACATTTTGAGGACTGAAAGGCTGATGGTGTGGGGATGATCCTGCCCTATAAGGAGGAGAGAGACCAGGAGGAGACATAGATGGCCAGCTAGAAGCCTGTACTTGTTGCTTTGTAGTAGACACCTGTTTGCTAGCTGCCAGCTGCTTTAGCTGCTGAGCATGCCAGTTGGAGGCAGGTATGCTGGGTAAGGGTACTGGGAGCATGGGTGGTGGCTGGTTCTTGCTCTGAGCTGCTGTAGAGATGGGTGATGCAGCAGGTTTGCTTGAGGGAGCAACCTGGAAGTTAGCTCCAGCAGATGATGGCCTCATCTGTGGAGATCCTCCACTGGTTGGATTGCAGCTTGGGGAAAAGTCTTTGTTAGCAACATGGTTCTCCAAGTGGGAAGTCTGAGGGGAGGACTTTGGAGTGGTACTCATGCTTGGTTGAGAATGACTCAGCCCAAGTGGCTCTTCAGCCTTGCTGCCCAGAATCTTCTCCAGATCCAGGTCATTGGGAGAAGGATCGGGCATCTTTGTCAGCTCTTCCAATAGATCTTGCAGCTCCTGGTCCACAGACTGTAAGCTGTTTCCTTTCTCATCATAGTGGACAATGCTGTTACCCTGCCCTCCTATTGACCCCTTCTGATTTATTTCTGTGTTGGGTGGCACAGAAAATGGGGAGCCGATGCCACTGCCATTCATGCGGTTGTTTTCCAAGAGCACTGAATGACCTGTGACTCCCATGGAAGAAGTGCTGTGACCGGAGGAGAATGGAGAACTTTGCATTTCTGGACACACCACACTGGGACTGGTACCCTGGCCCATGGAAAGGGTTACATCATCAAGACAAAGTCTTTTACTGTCATTTGGGAAAATGACATCAGGCACACCACTGGAGGCAGGAGAGCTATCATCTTCCAGTTTTCTTTTAATGGATCCCTGTAACTGGGAAAATAAAAATGGAAAAAATGGTTACTGACCTTACTCTAACATGCTCTGAAGCTCCAAACTGTAACACTGGGTTGGAGATACTGAAAATTAAATCACACAATTAAAAAACCAATCACATGAGACAAATTCAATCAGGATTTAAGTGGGTGTGACTTCACTGAAATCAGAGGAGTTACAGTGAGACAAAGGCTCGACCTCACATGCTGGCCTTAAGACAGGTGTTAAAGCTATAAAACACTGCCTGTCATCTGAAGTATAATAGAAGTTTTTAAAAACATTTCTGGCATCATCTCAATTAAGACGTTATACTCCCTGCATAACAAACATGCCAGCATTTTCATGGTAACATTTTTTTAGGTTGAAACAATGGCAGAACTGAATGAAACCCTGGACTGAATTTAGCGACCTTCTGCCAGTGACTTGGATTAAATTCTGACCTGAGACAACTAAGTTGTTTTACGTTCTTTATGGGCAGAGCTTTTGAAATAACTGGCATGCTTTCCAAGCAAACTAGAACAAACAAACAAAAGATCTCAATTACCTATCTAATCAGACTTTCTGCTTTCAAGCTTTTTTATCATAGATAGTTCAGATTTTCTTAACAGTACAGAACTGCTAAAATCTTAACTTCTGTTTGTTCTCCTAAGTCTCTGGCAGTATGGGCTTCATTTACATTAGGATGCAACTTATTTGTAAAAACTAAAATATTTTCTAAATACCATGATGGAAGTATCTTCATCTTTAAGAAATGGTATAGTGGTAAATCCACAAGTTTTGGAGGGAAAATAAACCAACTTCATTATGCTTAGAAAGAAACTGAAACTAAAAATAATGTCTCTTAACACAAATTCAGTGGAACATACCCATCTCTTCCAAATATAATCATCTGTGGCTTTTTTAACAACTTTGACCTGTATGTCATAGGATTAATCAAACATTATCATTGCTGCTTCAAGTTAGCGGAAATAAGCCTTCTGTTCTTGTGTAATAGTAGAGGGAGGGTAGTGTTTAGAAAAGTATCTTGTCAGCAATGGAGAAGCCATGGAGAGTCCCTGTTCCTCTAAGCCAGCTCACAATAAAACTCCTCTCAGTCCTGAACTACCATTCAAAGCACTGCTACTCACCTTGTACCATGAAAAAAATCCTACCTGCTTGTACTACCAGCCCGCAGCATTAGAAGAGCCCTACCACCTATTGTCAGTGTAGTCATGTCCACTCTAAAGCTGCGGTGGGTATGACTGGCTTCTGAATTTTGCATTAAATATTACACACATCTCACCTGTATCTAAGTGTCACTACACAGTCACTTTGGTGCTCAACACAGCTATTGTCACAGGACGGTCATCACAGGCCATACAAGGCTGCAGGGTGCAATATGGGCACATAGAGCAGCTGCTTCTGCAATGTACAAATGACCAATAGCCACCCTGAAATTCAGCCCATCTTCCATGGGTTCAAGTGACTGACCACAGACTGGGGTTGTTCTGAGCTGAGAACTTGGAGCAGTTTTCCAGCGTCTTGCTGGACACACATGAGTGCTCTCACATTATTTGTTTCTAAATTGGTGGGCAGAGAGAAGCTTGTAAGTTTGGGCCAACGTGATCAGGCTACACAGATACTTTCCTACATGTTAACACCCAACTTACATAGGTATTTGGAGGTGAGTGAGAGGATGCAAGTTAGTTGTACATGAGGAATAGGGTGCTGGCAGATGAAAATACAGGTTTGTATGCTATGGTGAACTGCTGCTCAGGCTCTGTGAGAAATTTACCTACCACATGGCAGTTCTGAATGGAATTGTGGCAAAGTGACCTTTTTGCACAGACATTTTTCACCTACCCACTAAGAGCTATTCCCTACTAGAGCAATCAGTGCTCCTCTTCTGTGGCCTCCAGTTGCACTGCTTTACCCTGGGCTGCACCCAGAAACCATGAGTGAGTTGGAGCCAGCACAGAATGGGGAGCGCTGCTTTTGGTGTCCTGCATGCCAATGGCCCAGCAGCCCTCTTCAGTCAGCTGTGCCGTGTGTGGTTTGACCCTGACTGCAAGACTGCAACAGACTGTCCTTACATTGCTGCCAGAGATGACTGAAGCACCAGGGACTGGATTATTTCTCTGGGCTAATGAGGCCAAAATTTGCATAACTTCAGGAAATGGAACAAGGCCTAAATCTTCTCCCAAGTGTTGGTCTAATGATGGATAAAATTCTTTTCCTTCATTTTCTTTGACAAAACTAAGCCAGAGGTACATGTTTCAACAGATGCTGCCCTGTGTAGGCTGAAACACGTTGGTAGAGCATAACTACACATATCTAAACCCAGACTTATATAGGGAATCTTTACACAGGCTTCACGTGTCCAAAATAAACACCACATCTTCTCAAGTGCACACTGGGAACCTTGCGGCAGGCGGTACTGGGGGATCTCCCACACTTGGCCAGCTGACATGCTGGCACATACATCCCTGCCACAGGACATGCCTGTGCTTTGAGCTACTGGGGAGAAAACTGGGCTTTCTAAACACTTAAAAAGTATTGTCTACCTGTGGCACTGTGGAGTAATGTGAAAAGCCATTTCCCCAAGACTATAACTATAGGTAAAATAAAGCCATGGTGTTCAGAAGCACAGGTATTCCAAAAGTGGGACAGAATTTTTAAGTAAGTCAGGCTGGAAGAGGTGCAGTGATGTTAGCTGAGTGTTAAGTTCTCTTGAAAAGCAAGGTTCCTGTTTCCCAAGTGAGTATTTGCACAAGTACCATGAAGTCCAGAAGATCATTTTCATTCAGTGTTGGCAGGTACAACTCCACAGAATTTCATAGTATTGCATTTGGTTAAGATTTGTCTACAGCCACAAGTTTGAGAAAGATACCATTCTTAATGTGGACTAAACAAATTGCAGAATAATTTTGGATGGAAAGGAATGACTGAGTATCATTAGCTCTCTGCTTCAAGCGGATCACAAATGAAAAAACTAGACAACAGTATTTCACTAGGCACTTAAGTATGAAGTATTAGGGACATACAGAATTCTCTCCTCAGGGTGGACAGGCTAGCTGAAATATTCCTCAGTCAGACACACGTGACCGTTCCTCCCACACTGCATGCTGTACTGCTGTGGTCCCTGATGGAGCCAGCACGTCTCCCCAGCTCCCTCTGAACTGCACACTACCCTTGTTTGGCCCTGGATTCCCAGAGAAGGAAGCTAATTTATACCCATTCTTTATCCCTTCCTTTTGAGAGGGTTTATGCTATTCGACAAAATCAGCAGAAATGAGGAGAGAACCAGAATATGCTCTTTCCCTTTCTCTGCTGGCTGTATGTTGGGCAGCCTCCTTCCAAACAGAATACTGGTAAGAGAATATAAATACGATACAAACACGTAATACACACTCTTAAGCTGGCTGGGAGCTGTACAGCCACGTATGGGAAAACCCCATTCACATCTGCAAACTAAGACCGAGCAGATAAGCAACAAACAGGCACTTTGTGACCTTGACAAAATCCATTGCAATACATTAGCATGCAGGCGCTAGCTTCTTTTGGGGTACACTTAGGAAACAAAGGCAAGCCCTCTGATGTGGGGAACGTCTGATTGGTTTGCTTTTAGAAGTGAGTGTGCTGTGATCCTGGCCCTGCTATGCTTTCAGAATGAACAGGCGTGCTTCTGGGAAAGGCCCAAGCTCCAAACGAGTCACACTGCTGGTTCCTAATGGTAGTGTAACAAGAATAAATAATAACTGTTTACACTGCTCCTTCCCCGGCAGCTCCACAGCTGTGGTTGCAAACATCCCATTTGTCACACACCAGCTCTGCGCAGGGCAGCAGTCCCTGCGCGTAGGCAGCGCGCTCTGCGGGCACTGTGCTGTGAGGGAGGGCTGGGCGCTGAGGGCTGCAGGCTGGGCCCCACCACTATTCCCCCCACCTGCTGCTTCCCAAACACAGGCGGTGGTGCTGGCCTCTACAGACCTACTATTTCTCAGGAACGGGTGCAAGTGATGAGAGCCGAAGCAGAGAGATCAGATTGTCAATAGATGCACACTGTGGTGGTGTCATAGGATTTTAATAACACACCACAGGAGCTTCTCCACTCTGGCTCACTGCCTTGCCATCGCTGTGCCTTTGTTCTTCCTTTAACTCAAGAACTCTTTGGTTACCACATCAGCCTGATGACCCAGCCTGCCCCATGGCCCTGCAGCCAGCCCATATTTGCTCTGCNTTCTCAGGAACGGGTGCAAGTGATGAGAGCCGAAGCAGAGAGATCAGATTGTCAATAGATGCACACTGTGGTGGTGTCATAGGATTTTAATAACACACCACAGGAGCTTCTCCACTCTGGCTCACTGCCTTGCCATCGCTGTGCCTTTGTTCTTCCTTTAACTCAAGAACTCTTTGGTTACCACATCAGCCTGATGACCCAGCCTGCCCCATGGCCCTGCAGCCAGCCCATATTTGCTCTGGNCACGTCTGTCCCTTGGGCCTTTGCCTGCTCCTGAGCTGGCAGGGAAGAGCCCCCACCCACTGTAAGGATCTGTGCGGCTTTTGTCCCCCTTTCACCAAACATAAGCTGAATGTAACAGAAGATTCCTACTTAGGACAGCGTACAGCAGAAACGAGAGAAGAAAAATGTTTCGTTAGGTATTTCTGTGCTTCTCTCTGGCTTCTGCAACTTGTCAGAGATTCAAGCCTTGATTTAGAGCAACCACAGGGTGCTGGTTATTGATCTGCAGCCACCTCACCCCACTCACAGTGCCACTGAGTGATCCAGCCTACAGCAGCGATTCCCACACCCACACACATCTTTGTGCAAGATCCAAGCCCTATGAGACACTGCCATTTTAAACCACCTCTGTAGAGCTCATGAAGTGTTCTCCTCTAGCATCTTGCCCATCTCCCTTGATTCCCTGCACATACCGTCATCACTGGCAACCCTCTTGACTTAGGAGTGTGAAATGTATCAACCTGGGACTTACAGAATGGAAGTCAGATAACCTTCTTTCACCAGGAGTCATAAGACCCTTGTAACTCTTGGGAAAACCCAGGTGTTGGCTCTTCTGTTGGTTTGATTAAAGAAAAGAGAAATGATGGTAGGAGGAGAAGGAGCAGACTGGCAATATTTCAGTCCCTCCCGACCCACTAGTACTTGCTAGTGTTCCCTGGCAGCCTTTCTCAAAGCTTTTCAGAGCAAGACCCTGGTGCCTCAGAAGCCTGGGGAATCAAGGTCACCAACAGTGAGGGTTAGATAAAGTATTGTGAGATAGAGCACAGTCAATTTTTGGTGGAAGGGCTGAATAATGCAGCAACCTGAGAAGAGTGGAAGAGCTTCGCTTTAGCACATCAGTCTGCAAATTCTATCATTCCCTTGAGACTTCATGGCAGGCTGGGTCTCCAACTCTCCTGTTTTTTAGGATCTGTTGCAGATTGTTTTTTCCCTCTGCATAGTACAAAATCTGAGCTTTGCTCAACTGAGCTGACCAGAGAACCTTTCATTCTCTGTCTCTTTCAAACATTCGACACTTCCAAAACTGGAAGCATGTATTTGCCAGAGGCAAACTGTTTGCAGCATTCAGCCATCAAGACTTCAGTCTCTGTGGCTTCAACAAGCTTCAGCGAGAGCTATCTGCCCATCAGCCCAAAATGTTTCTATCTGTTCTGACAAAAACAGTCATGTAATGAAAAAATGAAACTGGCAATTTTCCATGTTAAACAAGAAAATGACACTTTTTTTTTTTTTTCTCCTGTGCCTGAATACACAATTTGAAAGGTTTGTGCTCTATATTGCTTGCTTCTTTGCAATCTATATAGATTCCAATGACCTGCTAATTTCTGGGGACAGGTCGTGAAAAGAAGGTGAGACTTCTAGTGTTTGAAAGCTGCAAAGTGTATCTGCTATAACATTACATCTTAAATGGCAGCAATTACTTGCAGCACTTCTTGAAATATCAGACATGATGTTTCCAGTAGCAGGCTGGCTTGCAGATGAGCAACAAAACGCAAACGCTTGTGGGCAAAGATCCCACTTAACAACAGCAGAACCTGCCTCTGCATTAAGTGCATTTAGCTCATCTGCAGATTCTTATTTGTGCAAGCTAGCTGCCATTTGATAACAGAAGCTTGCATTACATATCTGAATTCAAAAAGAAATGCCTCCTGCTGAGGCATACAGTGACTAGTTGAAGCAGTCTGTGACTACCAGGAAAAAGAAGTATTCTTTCACATTCCAGGCTACAAGGAAAACTCAAGGGGGCTCAAGCAATGAAAATTACCAGTCACTTTCCCCATGCTAAGATTAAACATAAGCTAAAACCTCATGTTTTCTACTGCTTTAGGCTGGTTGACCCTTCTGATTTCGAGTGATTTGAGCATGGATGGACTTGAAGCTGTCATTTCAAATTGTCAAGGAAGAGATCAGAATGCTATTTCAGGCTGCCAAAGAAGTGTTTCACTAGGCTTAGAAGTACTAATATCACAACTCCTCAGTTAAGGAGTATGAGATAAAGGTCTTCTTTTGGGTCTGCATGGTATTTGGCAGATAGCGTGGCAGATCTGCATGGAAAGGTGGCAAATCCATTCCCATCAAGCTGTGTGAGTGGAAAAAGGATTATGAACAGTAGAGACACACAGTAGTGGATTTCCTTCTATTCATCATACTCATGGAAATAGGCAATTGGAGGGGAGGACATAGGAAGAGGAACCCAGGAGGCAAGCTGTCATTTTAACTATGAAAGCACATTGGTTATTGGTTAGTTTGTATGAATTACCTGGATTATTTTTACCAGGAACTGAAGTTTCTCTCCCGTGTATAATTTCAGTGGCAATATGAAATCTGCCATCTTTAGAACAGTTTTATTAACATAGACTGCTTAGCCTATACAAATGCTGCTACATGTGCACAGATGCATCTCCCATCAGCACAGCCAGCACTGGGTCCCTTGGCAGGAGCTTGCTGTGACCCTTTACTTGTGATGATCACCACTCATTGTGATTCCTCATTTTATTCAATAAATCAGCGCACATCTTTGAAGGAATCCCAAACTGTGTTCAAAGAGCAAGCAAGAAACTGCTACTACTTAACGTATGTGAACTTTTAAATGACTGCTGATCTGTTACTTTCCTTTTGCCTCCTTCCCCACTTAAACAACCACACAGCGTAAGAAGCAATCTTGGCTGCAAATACCTAGAACTGCATGATTTGGTTTATAGGCACAAACATCCAAAACATCATGACTATACAAAACCAGAAAGATGTGATCTTACAATAAGCTTAAACCACAGAAACTAACAGGAAATTCAACCTGGATTACCAAGAGCATTACGTATTACATTTTTTATAAACCTTAAAAAAAAAAATTAAAGGGAAGGAAATGCTACAAATACGATTTTCTCATGATGATTTTTGTGAATGCAGTTAAGCTCATAATAACAGAAATACAGCTAATCCACATCCTGCTGTAAGTTGCAAGATCTTATGGGCTGCATAGCAGCAAGTTTGTGAACAGGGCTTTTCTGATTACTCATCTAAAATTTCAGGTGTCATCCTTATTATCAAAATGGAGATACTGATGGAGGATCAGCTCCAAGGGGAAAAAAAGTACACAGCCAAGAATAGACCCGTTTCTTCATTCCATGCAAGCCAGTTGCACAGAAGAGACCAAGCAATATTGTGAAGACAAGAAATTAAACAAAAGAAAGTAAGAAAAAAAAAACAGACATTAGCTTTGCTACTTTTCAGGTCAGACAGAACCAATCTCACTTCAGAGGCACCAACAGAGATTTGCCCTATCAAAACAAATGTTCAGCATCTTTCTACCTTGTCTTTCCTTAACAATTCATCTGCTTTCAGTATTAATGACACCATTAGAAATGGAAATTTCTTCTAAGGGAAAAATTGCTACTGACAAACGGATCTGGAAGAACAGGACTACTGCTTGCTCCTGTGTTGTGCTGCTAGCAGGCAATCTTGGTGCAGATGCCTCTTAATTAGTCATCCGAAGATCTGCAGCAACTACACCATGCATATTGTCTGGCTGTTGCTTCCACATTCTGTGTAATGACAAGCACTATTAATGAGACAGCTGCAGACAGAAGTTCTCCACCTTTCAGGTTTTAAGATGTAGTACAAGAGTGTTTCTTTCCCATCTGCTGTAAATCAAGAACAATCTTAGACTCAGCGTCTCTCCATCAGTATTACCTCATCTTACCTTCATTTTAATACCAGCAGTATTGTTTTATATCTTTTTTTATAGTCCATTAATTTCAAAGTCCTATGGAACACTTTCCAGTAATTTTGTAGACTACATCAATCTCACTTGAACAGCTATACTCAAGAATTCAGATTCTCTCTACTGAGCCAGAAGTGACAGTTTTGCTACTTGGGTCTTCTGGGATTTGGAAGTTACTTTTTTTCTTCTTTTCCAGCCTGTGACACTGACACAATTATGCAATGACCGTAAGATAACAGGAGTTATGTATAGGAAATAGATTGTATACATTCATAAATCAGAAGCTAGGTTTACCATTTACCAGATAACCAGATAAAACCCAGTTCAACCTTTTTTTTTTTTTTTTTTTTTTT
>PPHD01019720.1:0-13969 GCA_002909625.1 Bambusicola thoracicus
GGAGAATGGGTTTTAACATGTATCATGTTCTCTGAAGTATAGTTCTTGAAGACTTTTTAATGGTCTCTTTATTAGTATTGCGATGCAAATATATTCCCATCTCTTTTTTTCATGATAGCGTGCTGTTTGCAGTTGTATCACATCGGTGGTGTGTTTGTGCCCTTTCCAGGTGAATAGCTGTTAGTGCATTTTACAGACTGCTACTACTCCAGTAGCATCTGGAAATAGAGTTCACCAGTGCCAGGTGTTGGCCAAGTGTCCGTATACCAGTTGAACTGGGATCTGGTTCTGTATTTTTGCAGCAGGAGCTGCAGGATACTGCAAAGTACGTGATGATTTCATGAAGTATACATTAAAAACTCTCATAAAACAAGAGATTGGGTGAAAAGCTAGGAATGTGGGCATGAGGAGCTCAGTATTAAGAGTAATGGTGAGAGTGTGGTGCAGTCTCCCTGAGAGTGCAGTTGGTGGGTCTGCATTTGAATTGCGGTGACCTTGGGCAGTTAACTCAAGTTCACTCTTCCCTGCTTGTGGAATGATTGGTGTGCTTGGCCCAAACGCTCCGCAGTGCTGAAGTGGGATGTTTATGAGGTTATTTGAGACGTTCAGATGGATGGTGCTTCTCAAAAGTGCTCATTGCAGATTTAAGTTTCCTGCTACTGGAATGGGCAGCGGTCCTGCTGGCTTCTGTGGGAGCAGAGTCGGGCAAGGAGTGTTTATAATATCCTCTCTGTATATCCAAAGGTCCCTTACAGTGCAATTATTTGTCTGCAGGAGGAGGAAAGGGGAGTTCACAGAACAACATTTTCAAAATTCTTTTCTGTAGAGTTCACTTGGACTGGTGTGCACATGAAATTAGAGAAAGTAGGAGAGGGAAAGGCTGGGAATAGGAAAGATCTGTTAACGTTAACATTACTGTTATTTTTATTTATTTATTTATTTATTTGCCCAGTTTTGTCTGCATTCTTTCTTGGAATTTCCCAGGTGGTATTTTCATGCTACAGTAATGTCCTGTAATTTAATCCTTTCACAGATAACTGGCTGCCACAAAGCATGCTTTCAATACTTACTGCCTGTCATATCCACCTGACCCATCATCCAAAAGAGCAGAATAAATGTCTTAATCCTTTACAATAAGTATTTCAGCCTGTGGTCATTCTCCTCCCATTTTCATATAACATCTCAATTAAATGGTAAGCTTTTTGGACAGATGTTGCTCTTGTTTGCCTGCAGAAACTCTTGGAGAGTTTGTACCTTCCTTAAGTTTCACAAACCTACACTTGACTGATTTATATTTATCTTTTTAAAATATGCATTTCTAAATGTATGTCTTCCTATTATAGAGAAATAGTTTGATAATAAATGTATGAAATAAGAAGCGAAGTGGGAGGAGATGGGTAAAGGAAACATTTCCAAGTCAAGTTTGCCGGCAGCAGTTGTGGGATTGGGAGCATTTAAGCTCACTGGAAAACGTATCATGGGGTTTATGGCCTTAGATTAGTAGTAACAGCTAATTTTCTTAACAGGGCTTTTGATTGACAACAAGGGCTCCCACTATAAACATTATCCAAGCACATACACAAATAACCTATAGCAGCGCTGCGCATAATAGCCTTTTCATAATGTTGTTGCATTTTGAGCTTTCCAGGGGAAAAGCTCAAAGGTCATGCTGCTGGTTTATGGCTGTGGAATTATCCCTGCGCGAGGTTATGGTTATCAGACATTCCTGACATTCCAGGTGTCCAATATTATAATGCCTACACGCCTGTGCAGGACCAACTGCTGTGGCGAAGAAGACCGCAGGACAAAACACTCATGGCACCGCCCATTTCCACTCCTCCATCCTGTATCCTTTCCAGCTATCTTCTTTGCATTGAACTTGGCAATGCTGAAAGGATAAATTATGAGTAGAGATTCATTTTTTTTTTCCTACAAAAGATTACTTGTTTTCCTTTTCACTTAAGTTTTTGGTTTCTTTCAGTATTTTCTACTGGTAAAACAGTGCAACAAAATGGACAGCTGTGCTCAAAGTGTTTTTTTTTTGTTTTTTTTTCCTTCACTGATGGTAAGTGGAAGGCAAAAACAGTTTATCATAATCAGAAGGAAGAGGAAACAGAAAGCCATGCCTGCTGGTGGTTTGACCTGGTCCTTCGGGCAGTGGGTGTGGGTCCCTTCCTTCCCTAAAGCATTCCTCCCCTCTGGGTCTCTGCCATTCAGGCTGTGGCCTTCTCAGAAGCACCTGTGGAGGCACTGTGAGCTGACACCAAGCTCATGTTTTGGCTTTGTTGGCTGTTGTTTTTCCTTTCTTTTTTTGTTGTTGTTGTTGCAGGTGTAAGGGGATATTAGGTTTAAAGATCTTGTTGCTCTCAAAGTGCAGTGCATCTTTTCTGCTAAGTGCGTTGCCTGGGTTGTCTTATAATGGTTCTGTCTGGAGTTGAAAAATTATCAGAAGCAATCACGGTTTTTTTTCAGAGTTCTGTTTTTTGTTTTTTGTTTTGTTTTGTATTATAGACATTTAGTAAAAGTGATGTATAGATAGATAGGATGTGGGATGAGTTGTTGCAGTGGAGTTGCAGGCAGGTCACTTGGCTAGTTTTCATCCTTCTGGCAGTGACATATTTTTAACAAATCAGGAACAACAGTTACCCAAAAAACGTCTGAGGAACGGAGTACAGTTTTCTACTGCACTTACTGCTTGTCTTCAAAGCCAGTCACTGGTGAGGTATCAGCTTGTTGTTTCTAAGCAGTACTTACTGAGTTCTGTGAATGGTTCTACTGAATATTGTGGGTGGCTATGTGCCATGGTAAAGTGTGGGAAGCTGAACAGGTCCGTGGGAAGACCTTTGGGCAGGAGCAGCCAGCAGGGGCAGCGGGTGGCCCTGGCTGGGCCATATGGCAGCTACGATACCTACCTTACACCAGTGTGTGCATGCGTGTGTGACACACAGCAGACTGATGGGGCCACATGCTGTGCTGGACATAGGCATAAATCAGCATCAACTGGTATTACTGAAAGCTTTTATAAAGAATGGAGTGATATTTAATTTTAACGACTTGATGATTGTGTTTTGGTATCGAAAAGGTGCCATGCATGTTTGTTGCCTTTTATACATGGGCATTTGTTCATTGAAAAAATGATTGTAGAAAGAAACCTTGTGAACCAGATAAACAGACTCTTGACCTTTTGTTATTTAAGGACCAACTGCCGCAGTAATACAGGCTACCAGTATGCAAGTCCTTCTCCAATGTATTCTCATGTCATGCAGATGGCCACTGGATTACTCTTTCAAAATAACACTCATAATGAAGCAGTCGTTTATCTTAATAACACCCTTATTAAAACAGAACGTACCTAAGCAATACAAAGGTTGTACATAGTGTCTTGGACTGCTATCTGAATGAGAGGCACTACTGTGCTAAGAACACAGTGTTTAGAAACTCAGACCCTGTCAACAGAACCATGAATGAGATTTTACAGAGAGAAATGGTGTGTGGGATTTGCATGGCTATAGACTTGAGTGAGCAAAGGATGTAAGGAAAGGGTGTCCTATGAGCATGCAAACTCTGCCACTTTCTACAGTTAAATGGCCCGGTTACCTCTTTTCAAAGTTAGGGAATGTGGGTTTGGGGTTTTTGTTTGTTTGTTTGTTTTTCAGCTTCAGCCACTAATCTGTAAAAGAGAAAATCATCTTCCCAACATAGCGTAACTGCGCTGCCAGTGGATACAGACCTCAACCACTGAGAAAAGCAGTGCTCCCCTTCTTGCCCTTGCCTGCAGTGCAGAGATGCTTACAGTTCTGCATGCGCTTGGCTACCTGGGCATTACTACTAAGTGTTTGTCCAGCCTAAATTTAGGTACCTTGTGTTGGATCAGGAGCCTTGTATTTAGACAGTCTCTATAGTCAGTAGGAAAAGAGGGAAACCTTCAGAGTGTGATTCATCCTCAATCTAAACGGATGTGCTGAATTTGTCTCCATAGGGGAATGTAAAGGAGTAATTTGGGTAAGTTAACTAACTCTTAAAGTTAATGAGACGAACTGCACCCCTGAGTTTTGTATGAGAAATCCATCTTGGGTACCTGAATGTTGGGCAGCATATTTGGCATGGGATGAGAAGATGGGTTTATGAATCTTCCAAATTCACAATGCTTGAAGCATTAGAAAGTGGGGTAAGAATTGAATTGATTTTAAGATCCAATTTGAACACTAAATTGGGAGGTCTAGTAGAAAATTTAAACACATTTTTTTCTTCTATTTTTACGTTCCTTTTCCTGACCAGATCATTAAATATTACTTTTGAGCAACTGAATGAAGAAAAGAATGTAGTAGTTTCAATTTATGCTTTTCAAAATAAGTAAGAAATCAGCTGATGTTGATCATCTGTTCCTATTCTGTGACCTTGTGCTGACTGGAAGTATTTGTGAGGAGGTATGCAGAAGTTGTGTCACTGTTGTATTGTGTAGCTGGTGAGTTACTCTACAGCCTTCTCGAAGGGTGTGTGTGGTTAAGTGAGCCAGGTATGGGTAGGTGTACATGTGGTCACTGGGTTTATTCATTTATGTTTTAATAGGTGTAACTTTTGTCTACGCAGTTCCTAGAGCATGAAGAAGATGCATATTTTTTTAGAACAGTTGGGAGCCTTCTTTAAAAAAGTAGTAGTGAGTCCTTGAATCTCAATTGAGAGTTTTCAAATGCATATTGAAGTTGCTATAGAAGTTGAGTATTGACCCTAATTATAATTGAATTCAAAACTCCAGTTCTTAACTGTAGGTTAAGCATTACACAGCAAGGAAGGTATTCTTGGAAATCTTTTTAAAAGACATGAAGATGAACCTTGTCATAGTTCTCAGGTATTTTTATGCACCTCTTACCAACCTGCATTTTTTTCCTTTCTAGTTGAGGAAAAGAAGAGCTTCAGATTTGTTGTTTGCTCTTCATGTTTCTCCTCACCACCCCCAGTTTTCTGAGATGTGCCTGCTGTTACTTTTCTCTCTTCCCCATGTGCTCTACCCCTTTATATTATAAATCACATTAAGTCAGTCTAAGCAAAACATCTCTAGTTCTACTAGCAGTTCTTCAGTGTATGGATAGAATCAGGTCTTGATATATGCTCCAGAAGTCTGATGAGTTTAGAAGGGAGCAAAGACTGAAGTCTGGAGTTACCTATTGATAAAGTAGAGTCCTAATCATAATATGGGTAATATCCAGTGTTACCTTCATTCTTAAGAGATCTTGGAGAGACATGGAGTTAGAGAAGAAATGCAGCAGAATAATGTGTTGAAAATGTCATGTGTGCGAGCGTATTACACACATTCATTTGCACTCTGATGATCACAGAAGTGTGAAATACCATGAGTTGTCCATATCCTAACAGAAAGACAGCATTCACATAGTAAATTTATCGGGTTTTGTAGACACTGATTTCAGTAAGAAATATTTCTTCTGTATATTTTTGTGGTCTCAGGGAGTATCTCAAGCAAGAAAATGCATAAAGTTTTCCAGATGAAGCAATATTGCATTGACAATCTGTCAATCTGTAGTTATGTTTCCATTTTACAACATCATCAGCTTCTTCATAAATTTTAGATGCATATACAGGCTGCGTTCATGTCTGTAAGGCTATTAATCATTAATGATCATACGTATAACTGCAGAATCTACTGTTTAATGTCTGCGGTAACTTTGTATTTTGAAAAACATGAATATGAGGTTGTGCTATAGCTTCTCTATGTATAAGCCATATTTTTTCTCCTAGAGCATCTATGAACTAATTGACAACAGCATAATTAGATAATGGAGTTACAGATTTTCTCCTGACTATCTTGGGAGCAGCCACTTCCTGTGGCACGCACATACATTTCTTGCTCCCTGGCCCTTGGGATGCTTTTCACTCCACTTGCTGAAATGGAAGCGTTGTGTTGCAGCAGTACAGGGTTGAGTAGAAAAAAAATTGCTATTACGAGTTTAAGGCTAATAAATCAATCATCATTTCAAAGGAATTATTAAAAAATTAATAAAAAAAAGTATTGCCATAAGTGAGAATACTTAAGCTCAATGAGTATACACTTAAAAAGAAACAACCTTCTGACGAGTAACTCAGCTTCATGGTACACTGAACGTGGACTTCAGGTCATCCTTTTTTGAGTATTGGCATTCTTTCAAGAGCGTGTAAATTGATAACCACCAACTGGAGAAATATTGTGAAGTACCTTGGAATATCAGTGCTCTGAAATGCAGCACTTAATCCTCTATTACAGTGCAATAAAGCTCATTTTTCCTGGGTCACGGTTAATGAATGTAATGGCAGTTTGTCTATTATATGTTTTTATGTCACAGATAATGATCTTCACACAGGCGATATTCCTTCAGTCCTTGCTCTCAGCTGTTGTTTCCTTTCCAACTATATCCCATAACTCTCTTGGATTTCAAATTCTATCTTGCATTTTACTTGTCTTCATGTCATACTAATCTTACCAATTTGCCATACGTATTTTGTCGGGACAGTTTTGAGGGCCCAAACCTGCCTTATCCCTCCTTGCACAGGTTGCTGTCCAACAGTAAAGTTGTCTGGGCTCAAAAGCATTGTGCCATTGGAAGTCTCTGGAAGAGAGGAGAGAGTCCTGGGGCATGTAGCGCTGTTGAAGTGTCTGTGGCCATTCTCATGGATAATCTCTCCTATAATGAGCTTTTCTCGCAACTGTCTTCTCCTGTTTACAATCCATAATTTAAATGTTGATGATACAGGTGGAATTTCACATTGGTGTCTTCATCTTTTACAATTTTACAATAATTTTCAGCATGTTCAGAGCAAAGCAGTTTGTAAGTGGCAGTAAATTAGAAAACTTGGTTTGTGTTTGGATTTGTTCAGGACCTCAAAATTAAGTGATAGTAACTTTCCTAGGATTATATTTTAAACTTTAGAGAAATGAATATGGATTCATGCTCATAGTTTAAGGAAAAAGAAATATCTGCCCATGTTCTGCTGAAATTTTGGAGCATTTAGAGCTTGGTTGTTTGTAATTTCTGCAACCCTGATATGTTGCTTAAAGGATTGGTAGGTCAGATCTGTCAATAATAGTAATAATAATGTATTTGTGGGATGATAATTTTAATATCAAGTTTGTGCTCAAATTTCTGTTTTCTTAGCTACGTTACAAACCTGATGTAGTTTTGTAAGGTATTCCTTCTATAGCATTTTCTATGCAGAAAACACTTCCATTTTGTAGAAAGTAAAATGTACTGCTCTTCTCTCTGCCGTGTTCCTCACAAAAATGTTGATAAACTTGTTTATTTTGGTCAGAAACTAATTAAAGAAGAAACATACCAAAAAAGCATATAACTTTTTGTTTGCATAGGATATTCAGGATGAGATGACAGGCTTCTGTGATAGACGTGATAGAAATTATACTTCAGTCAGCAAAGGAGGTGATGCTCATGTGTTCCACAAACTGTTCTTGGTAATCCTTCCAGGCTTTTTAATAATTCTAATTACATACTAATGTTACATTGATGATAAAGTCTTAATTCTCTTGTTATTTCTGTTAATATGGGTGACGTGGCTGTGGGTTTATCGAGCGGAAACTCAATACTTATTACTCGTTTCTTTCCCCAAAGCCAACAAAAACATAATGATGTTAAGCTTTGCTCAGCCTCAGTTGGGTTACCAAACTATTTATTGTTGAGAACAGATTATTAAAATGAAAAATGTTAATATGGTTCCTTTTTAGGAAGATACATAATTAACATCTGAATATCCATTAAATAAAGCTTATAAAATGCCTACAACTGTTAATTTTTTTCTAGTACTTGGATTGGTGAGTGCTGCTAGCTGCATCTTAGTTATATTTCCTGTATTTTTTGTCGTCATTAGAAGGCATTACCTTGAAATCTTGTGGTGTCATCACAGACTCAAGGTTGAAGAGTCCAGTTCTTCAGAGGACAAATAGGAGTGGAGATTATTAATGTTTTTTTAAAAGCTATTGGTTGTTGTTTAATTTTAAGCTGTCAAATGTGAAAGATGGTGCAGTGAATTTCTCACTTGAGTGCCTGTACCAGGAAATATTTGGAATAATTTATATTATGTTCTTGGAGTTGATTAATTCAGAAGGCCGAAATAGGGGGAAAATAATCAGGTGCCTAAACTTTAAGCGGGAGGTAGAGGCAAAATATGTCTTCTCTCCACGCCGTCTTTAGTTTGTCACAGTAGGAATTAATATGAATAACAAACGTGTAAGAAAGAGATAGAAAATTACCTTTGTTTCTTTATTTTTAGGTTAACAAAACCCTTGTCATTTGCGGATTGTGTTGGGGATGAACTACCATGGGGATGGGAAGCTGCATACGATCCTCAGATTGGTGTGTACTATATCGATCACATCAACCGTAAGTATCAGTTTCAGTTTGCCATATTGATCATGTAAAAAGACTTATCACTATTAGACTTTCCTAGGAAGTTCTTTCAAGCATGACTGAGAGTAGGAAAAGATTTCTTATGTGAGAATTGTAATTATAGTAACAATGATTTTCTGCCATTAAATTACCACATTTGTGCACGTGGGCTTGGGAGTGGTTGGAGGTGTGCTCACAGTTATTCACATGACTCTTAATCTTTTTCTGTGGAAGAAGTCCATGTAATAACTGGTAAATAAAGATGGTTTACATCTGTTGGTACTTGTGAAGTATAGGATGTTGAGTGGCTATTAAATACTCAGTGATGGGAACTGATGAATACAAGTATAATCAGATACGAATGACCAGAAATTGACTTCAGTCCATCTACTGAAAGGAGCTATTAGTTCAGATAGTGTGGAGCGTGGGGGCTGTTTCTAATTTGTACGTGGAATCTGGCAGAGGCACTGTAGTTTTAAGAAAGTTGTAGAATACAATTCAGTCTATATATCATGCTGTATTTTGTGGTAATTGGAAAGGGAATGAGGAATTAAATTGCTGGGAAAAATTTGACCTTTTGTATAACATTATTGGCTTCATAAGGCTTACAAGAAAATCTGGTACAGGCAGGATAACTGCACCTACTTCTACATATATTTTTAATTGCATGCGAGTTACATCTGAACCATACTAAATGATAGCAAAAAGTTTTGAAATGCAGTGCATGTTAGATGTATCTAAATGAATGTATTGCTGAAAGCATTTGTCATCTTTTTATGTCTTTGTTAGTCCATACTGATTGACACCTTTCCATCTTAGAAATGATCTTTAATAACATAATAGAAGGGATTCCATTTCAGATGCCTGAATGTAGGTGCCTGCACTTGTGCTACCAGTGCATGTACTTAAAAAGTAAAGTGTCTGTGGCTTTTTGAGATACTTCAGATTAGCAGAGACAACTGCAAAGGATCACTAGATAGGGCAAGGGTAGCTGAGAGACCAGTGATCTTCAGGAACAAAAGCTGAAGAGGAGAGGCTGGTTACCCAGAGGCATTTTAAAAGTATGCAGAGATGAATCAAGCCTGGGATGTCTAAGCTGCTGTTGTAGTCAACAGCTATCTTGTCAATGCAGCCAGTGTATTCAAAAGTGTGATTTAAATGACTGGTTGGTTGTCTGCTCTGACACTGAGCTGATTTAAGCTCCTTTGGTTGGGTTCAGCTGTAAGCCTGATAAATCAAGATTGGCCAGTTTTACTGGCCACAATGGATGTCTATATTCCTCAGACAAAACCATTAAGCCATGAGCAGGAGGCTAGAGCTTAGCACAAAAGACTATAAATTCAGAATGTCTTACTTCTGGTTGTTCCCCCCTTTTATGTTAAAAACTGAAGGCTGAAAATTTCAGTGGTGGAATTTCAACTGGTGTGCAGGGCGAGACCTACTGCACTCCTTTTGAAGGTGGAAAGTGACAAGAGTTCCAATGGTGTCATGAGAAAAAGTACGAGGCTGCAGCTTGCAAACTTAGAAAAATTCTGCCAAATTTCTGTAATGAAAGGTTAAATTCTTCAAATATTATATCACAGAATTGCAGGGATTGGAAGGGGACCACAACAGATCATGGAGTCTGACCCCTTGCTAAAGCAGATTCCCCACAATAGGTCACACAGGTATGAGTCCAGACAAGTCTTTAATATCTCCATAGAAGGAGACTCCACAACCTCTCTGGGCAGCCTGTTCCAGAGCTTTGTCACCCTTGCTGAAAACAAGTTCCTCCATATGCTTGAATGGAACTTTGTATGTTCAAGTTTTAGGCCATTGCTCCTTGTCCTATCAGTACACACCACCAAGAAGAGCCTGGTCTCAGCCTTTTGCCTCCAACCACCCTTTAGGTATCTATAAATGTTTATCAGACCCCTCGTAGTTGTCTTTTCCCTAGGCTGAGCAGCCCCAGGTCACGCAGCCTTTCCTCATGCAGGAGATGTTCCAGGTCCTTTATCATCTTTGTGGCCCTCCATGGGACTCCTTCGAGGAGATCCCTGTCTTTTTTGAACTGGGGAGCCCAGAACTGGACACAGTATTCTAAATGTGCATCAGCAGGACAGAGCAGAGGAGGAGGATCACCTGCCTTGACGTACTGTCCATGCTCTTTTTAATGCACCCCAGGATCTCATTGAGCTTCTTGGCGACAAGGGCACACTGCTGGCCCGTGGCTAACCTGTTGTCCAACAGGACACCCAAGTCCTTCTCCACAGACTTCATCAAATGAATCAATAGATCTTAAAAGCTTGTAAATGCTTTCCCCATCTGTGTAAATAACTGTCTTAGCCCTTTACTTTCTCTTCTCCTATACAAATTTGAGAAAAGCCAACTGTCCTTAACTGCCAGCAGCAACTCAGATTCTCCTCCTGCAGAAAGAGTAAGAGCTGGCTGTGAGCAGTCTGCAATTGTAAATGCTCCCTTGAACTTGAGAAACTGTGCCATTTGGTGTCAATATGTTTAAGTATAATTTTGTTTTACTATCATCTTGTTTATTTCTGCGTAGTTCTTTTAAAATATATGTATTTTTTCCTGCTCTCTGATTGCCTTGGGACTCTCTTGTGATTCTCTCAGATGATGTAACCCACTTCAGGAAACACTGACTGAGGTCATTATTTTATGAATGTATTACTCCAATTAGGAATCTTAATGTGATGCATTCAGCCTCAAGGGAGACCAGATTACAGGCCATCTGTCAAGGCAGAACATGCATATGATGTGGGTAGCTAGTACCATAAGAACCTAAATGCTTACCCTGTGATTCAGTAGCACCTTTTGTTCAAGGGATGAATAAAAGGATATTATTTGGTGATCAGGGACTGAGGAGTTCCTTTTGTGCAGGATTCTTTTTACTGTGGTTTGGGAGAGTCCAAAGATCTTCAGCTTGCGCTATCACTCTTAAAATTCTCATTGCACGTAGGTACTCACAGTCATTTGCTTTAGCTTTTGATTTTGCTAACATTTCCTGATTTTACTGAATAATATGCTTAAAAAAATCAATACAAAGAGTCACACAAACCTCTTATTCCACTTAATTTCACGTGTCTACAGGCAAAGTCATCGCTTTCACATTTTTCCAGTTTTTCTACAGGGTTTTCAACGTCAGCCTTTAAGTGGGTGCAAACATTTGTGCTCTTTAAGATTGGGTTTGCAAACACTTTTAAGCTGATACAATCTCTGAAAGAATTGGTCCTGCTCTGTTGCTACCTCTGGCCTTTTGTTCTGTCTCTGCAATGTTTTTGCTTATACTGGCATGAATATTTGCATGGCCAGACAGTGAATCAGATCAGGGAGCTGATTTGAGTTGAAACTAATCCGGCATGGAAAAAAAAGTTGATGTTTGTTCTCTTTCCCACACCCCTCTTTATGCAAGCAAGGGAGGGAAGGTGACCTGGGGATAGGAATAAACACTCAGGTGGACTCCGAGGACAGATTTTTGCGGTAGCACTGGTAAAGGTATTTTGAAATGACACCCTTGAACTTTCATCTGGTGTGTGCCCTGCGCAGGCTTGCCAGGAAGCAGTTTTGGCTCTGAGGCTGTGATTTCCAGGTGCAGTTCTTAGTGCCAGTTGCAGTTATCATCGCTTGCAGTGGTTCCAGCCCCCGTGTCGTGTCAGTGTGACTGTAGGGAACGAGGCCGATGGGCACTCTGCTTCCTGAGGTGTGTGAGCCCTCCTCCCCTTCCTTCCTCACTGCTGCTTAGCTTTTCTTGTGTGGCTCATTGTGTGGGATGGGCGTCCATGGGCAGCTGCAGAAGGGGAGAACTTGAAGTGTCAGCCTTAAGCTTGTTCTCCTTTCTGGGCCAGGCGCAGGTCCCAAGAGTTGGTGGGGCTTCAGCCTGTAAATATGCTTGTTTGCAGATTTTAGCTGCAGAATTTCAGTAGGTTTCTGGTTTTGATTTGAAAGGAAGGGTGATTACTGATGTCCTTTTACAGCTCTTTGTGATGAAGATTGTTCTTTAGCTGCAGAACTTCCCAGTACGTTTTACTGAGTCTGTGTCATCTTACACTGATGTTTTGTTTGTTTCTGAATGGGTCCATATAACCCAGTCCAGTATAACCCAGTATATAACACAGTAGATCCCAGTATCTAAAGATGAGTGAAAATCAAGAAAAGAAAAAGCTAGCAAGTATAGATGTACGTAGATGTATCAGTCTATTACAGAACTTTGAGCCCTCAAATATTGCTAAAGATACCAATGTGCTATTAAAATATATGATAATAAGTTCAAGTGTTGGAATTCTGATTTTCCTTCTTAAATTCTGGAAATTTGGGAGATCACTTTGTAACATGACTAGTTCATTTCTATATTAGTATTCGTGGTATTCAGGAAGGTTGTTTCCTTTGCATTTTGAGAATTTACAGAGTTCAGAGCAAAAGGTCCTGTTGTTCTAAACCTTCTTTCTTTCTAAGACCTTGGCTTATCTGAAAGACTTCTACTTTTTTGGCTTGACATAAATAGTCTGAGGGAGTCCTGGACTGGGACGAATTCTGCTTTGCTTTCAGTACGCTGCATATTCCTAAATAATTCATCTCCTTCCAAGTTTGATTTTCAGGCTCAGGAATAACCAGGCAAGAGTTTGTTTTCTTTGTGGCACTGATCTCTCTAACTGAGAGAACAAGTACTCTGCTCTTGGTATTGCTTAGAGGCATAGGTATTAGAAAGGAGCTGAGTGGCAGTATGTAAGAGGTAAGGATGAGCAGTAATAGCCACTCCTAACCCAGCTCTATTTCAGTTCATTGCATCTTCCCCCCCCTCCTCAGTTCTTTCCTTTGGATTCAATATAATTACCTCCCTGCCCTGCAGCCCCCAACACTGTTCTTCAAAATAGAAGCTGAGCATCTACTGTCTCTACTTCTGCAGCTCCTCTCTACTTAGTTTTAATTTTCCACTTTGGAAGCATGAGTGCACGTTCTGGTCCTTTCCCAGTGATTGTTTTCTGCCACCGGCTCCTCCACAGAGGAAAAGAAAAGTATGTCAGAGTGATGCTAAGAGATCAGGAAACACAGAGGTATAGGGATTTGCGTCTACTTAGCTGGAGACTGGAATTCACTGAAGGTCCTTATTTCCCCACTTATTCTCCTTCCTGGTTAGAATTTTAAAGCCTTGCTGTTTACATATGCTGTTTGACAATGTATTTAGAGACCACCGTTTTATTTCTTGCTGTGATCATAAAGACTTTCATACCATTTGCTGCAAGTGTGACTGGTTTACCTATCACAGGGACTTTGTGGATAGACTGACGCTTCTTTGCACCAGTATGGGGTTTGGTTCATCTACATGTATGAAAGTTATGCCAGATTATACTCTCAGGCAAGGAAGAAATACGGAGATGCCACCTTGAGTCTGCAATTAGAATTAGTTTGGGGGAGTAGGGCAGTGTATCTTACTCTTAGGTGTTGTGGCTTAACACAGCAGGTGGCTCAGCAGCATGCAGCCATTCACACACTTAACCCTTCCCAGTGGGTTGGGGGGGAGAATAAAAAAAAGTAGAACTCATAGGTTGAGATTAAAAAAAAAAATACTAAGAGAAAAGTAAGAGGAA
>PPHD01019721.1:0-13969 GCA_002909625.1 Bambusicola thoracicus
CAATTGTGAGGAGTTTGGAAGTAAAACTGCAATTTAAATACACCTGGAGAGAGAAAACATCAAGCAAAACAGGTGCATTTTACAAAATGGCATTATCCATGAAGACTGTATTTTCATTCTCCAGTGTGACCTATTGCAGACTTTCCTTATCTCATGTTTACTAAAAAAAAAAAAAAAGTCTTTCATAGATGCTTTTGAGCAAAATGCAGTTACTTTACAAGCCAGCAGCACTGAATGCTGTGACCCAGTGACCCAGTTAAATAAGTTTTACAAACTGCTTTAGCTCTATTTCTGCAAAATGAAATAATCTAAACCAGTTGGTCTATAATATTTTGCGGGGAACAGATGTTAAATTGCATTCATTTCACGAAATGAAAGCTCTTCAGAGTATATAAAAGCAAAATTATGTTGAAACCCACAGGGAGTACATAGAAGATGTAGTTCTTAAAAGCTTCCAGTGCTTTTATGGAAGAAAAATCTTTAGTTTTTTCACTTGTTGAAGTATCAAGCATTTTGTTCATTTGATTCTTTTACCATTCCTTTTTCCCTTTCTATTCAGGTTTTACTGGATGACAGTAGCAGCATTCAAGTTAGGAGCTGCTAATAAGCAATATCATGTAAGACCATCTAATTGAAGCACGTAGAAGTGATCTCCACAGGGTTATAAGGGTAGAGCCTGGAGTAGAACAGTAAAAGGGGAATAATAAACAAAGAACCCTAATTTCCAGTGTCAGGCTGTGAAAAATGACAATATACTGCTATTTGCTCAGAAAACAGTAATATCAACGATGGTATTATACTACCATTTACACTCAGGATGCACATTTCTTTTTGGCTTGAATGTATCTAGGGGAATTGTCAAAAACATCACACTTCCCTGGATTAGCACTAGTTGGAGGCATTGAAATTATATAAGTTACAACAAGCTCATTAAATCTTTCCTGGTCTTCTGCATCAGGGGCAAGTTGCTGCTGGGCTGGAAACACAACTGTGTCATCTATTTCAGTGTGGCATAGTACTGTGACATGCAGATAAAGACATCTGTAGGATTGACCGTCAATGCTATTACTAAAATAACTGATAAACCCGATATGCCTTTCTAAAAAAACCCATCTGGAGGTGAAAGACTCCTCTAGTTTATTCCAACAAGCACTCTGCCCCAGCACTTTTATGATTGGTCTTTTTTTTCAAGACAGCAAAGCTACTCCCTGTTAACACTCCTAAGTGGAGCATCCCGAGTCATTTGTGTCAGAACAAAACTCTCTGAAGAGAACTTGGATAGTGCTTTAGTCATAGCCTTGTTAGGACCTTGTCAAGGTGCATCATTCACACAAACCAGCAAAAAACCCCACATTTTCAAAACTTCAAATTCAGTGGGAGAGGAGTCTAATGGCTGGTAGTGCAATTAGGATGGATATCATCCTCTCTTTCCAGCAGCACTCAGGAAACCACCATAGAGGAATGCAATGAATGAGTATTTCAATGGAGATAGCAATTCCCTTTGAAGATGTCTGTTCACAACTAACTAGCAGGCTTTACACAGATCTGATCCCAAGAATCCAAGTTTTGCCATGAACAATACTTAGCCACAGAGCACCCAATGAATGCTCTTTACAGACAAGTGGGAAGGCTCTTCTGAGTTTGCTTGCTTTCAGCAACCCACAGCACAGTTGGAAAGCCTGAGGCTCCCTGCCTACAAAATGGGGAGAGGCTGAGGGAGCTGGGATTGTTGAGTGTGGAGATAATATGGAGAGGAAGCTCAGGGGAGACCTTATAGCTCTGTACTGCTGCCTGAAAGGAATTTGTGGCAAGGCGGGTGTTGGCCTCTTCTTCCAGGTAACAGCAATAGGATGAGAGGGAACAGCCTGAAGTTGCACCAGGGGAGGTTCAGGTTGGATATTAGGAAAAGCTTATTCTCAGAAATAGTAGCAATGCATTGGAACAAGCTGCCCAGGGAGGAGCGGACTCGCTGTCTCTGGAGGTGTTCAACAAACATGGAGATGTGGCATTGAGGCATGTGGTTCATGGGCAATATTGGTGGTAGGTGGACAGTTGGACTAGATAATCTCAGAGGTCTTTCCAACCTTAGTGATTCTATAATTCTACGATTCTATGACTGGCCAGGATGTGAGGGATTCAGGTTCTTTCAAATTAGGCAATGATTAATAACTAATTGCTTGAACTCCAATTCACAGTTATGAACTCTTCATTCGTTGTGTCACATCTAAATTCATGAGGGCCTACTGTGTCCATTCAGGACTTCCAAGCAATGGTCTTTTAAAGGTTTGGGTACTTGGTTGGATTTGGGGCTCTGATCGGGTAGGGAATTAATTTTACTTAATTTTGCAAAAAGAGTCTATTTATAAGATCATGTTTCTAAATCCGTCATGAAGCAAAGTTCTGATGTTATAAAAAGATGTAATTACATGCACCTTTGCCAACACTTTTTTCCTTAATTAGGACCTTTGAAGATAAATTCCCTTGCCCATCTCTAACAAGTGAAAACTGAGCTGCAGGATTAACGAGGAATATCCTATTAATTTTACCTCTGTATGAATCCTCCTGCAGTTAAGTCCTTAAAGGGACTACTTAAATGAAAGCTTTGATACATGAGCTATTGAAGTAGAAGAGCTTCTCATTTTGTACTACAATTTTAAATTCCAGTAGATTTTTGAAGATATCTGAAACTATGAACAGGTTCAAGAATAGCTACATATGAGTGGGGGGGAGGTGAGTTTGAATTATGTTAAGGAGTCATGAAGTACAGCCAGAACTATGATCTGCAGTGTTTGATGCTAACACAAATAATGCTTTTTGTACTGCAGGTGCATTTAATTAATAGTACTGTACGAGTGCAGGAATATTAAACCAGAGCTTTGCCTACAATAAAATGGTAATCTGACCGATTTCCACAGTACTCCCATTGCAGGAAAAATTCTTCAAAGCGGCATGCTCTTGACAAGGAGTTCGACAGCTCTCAGCACTGCTAAGGATGGGCAGAGGCCTTGGGAGAGCACAAGGGGCAGATCTGCCCCACAGATGCTGCACTGCTTTGCTGGTTCTGCAGTGTTCCCTTCGCCTCCACCACCTGGCAGCCCCACTGCATGCCCTTGGTGTTTCTCCTACACTCCTGGTTCCTGAAGGCAGGTGGTTATGTGAAAATCACAGCTGCTGTTACTGCAAAGGAAACTTCTACTCTTTTTTTTTCTCCTCCTTCAGCAGGGAAGTGTAATCCAAGGGCATCTCCCAGATCCCTTTGTAAAGAAACACACTGTTTATTTTGAATGGACTCTGATACTGAATCACACTATTGTGGGAGCACAGAAGTTAAGGGTGCATTTGCTCCAAGAAGTGCTTAAGAAGCTCCTCCTCTACACTAAACATAAACAGACCCTGGCACTTTGAGTGTGTGTAATAGCACAGATTTGTAGCAGGAAGGAGAGGAAGGAGGTGAGAAAGAGCTGCTGTTCGCTCCTGAATTCTCCAAGCAGCCTTCAGGGAGAACTCGTCCAGCCTATCCCAGCCCTACACGCACAGCTCTACCACTGCGTGAAGCGAGGGAAGGATGCAGGCAATGCAAAGTCTCACTGGAAAAATAGACTACAACTACTGCTATTGGTCAGTGTGACTGCTGCCCTCTATTCACTTTCTTTCCCTAGAAAGGGAACAGAGAGCCTGCAGTACGCCCAGGGCACGCAGTGTCATGTGGTCACTATTACATGGTTTCTTCAGCAGAGCTTCAGACTACAAGTTGTTTGCTATCAGCATTTGTCTTCATAGTGAAAAACTGAATGAAACCTGTGATAATTAGTAGGACAGTACTTTGCATTGAAGGCAAATCCTGGGCAATAAGCCTGGCTTCTCCAGCATCATTATTTAAGCAAGACAGCTATGACTAATTGTAAATTGTTTTGGATTAAAGGCATTAAGTAAATGTTAGTTTCTGTTGTTAAGAGCATTTCAGGAAAAAAACAAAAACAAACTAGGCTATCTGCAGATGAGATGAAGTTGATCTGCTTTCATCTGCAGCCATGCAATGGGAGAAGTCTTTGCTAAAAGTCACTTCCAACCATGCTGTGAGTGCCCGTGGTGCAATATCGCAGTAGTAACTCATTAATGAAACCCACCGTTATCTCGACAGCTTTCATTTTAAAACCATGTGGCAACTACTGCTGTTTGCCTACAGGAGGAAGGATGTGCTAGGTAATGAGTAATTCATGGGTTTAAATATGAAGGGAATAAATTAAGCTTTAAAAAATTTATAAGATGCTACTAAGAGTCTATTGTGAATTTTCAGAGCGAAACACCTATCTGGTTTTACTCACGCTGAAAGTGGATGGAAATTATATTCTATTACACATATAATTCCTTAAAGTCATGGGAAATTTGGAAAATTTAAGAACGAATAGGAGCGAGCACTGGGTCTGGTAGCAGTACTGCTCCATATACTCACTCCTCTAATAACTGATTCTAAGTTTATTCCAGTGTTATTTTAGCATAAAAGATATGAAAAGAGATAACGGGGGAGCTGCATGAGCAGGTTTTCAGGTGGAATGTGAGACCTGAGATAGCTGACAGAGCAGCAGTAAGAGCTGCTTTTCTTTTGAGGAATCTGCCCAGAATCCAAGCTACAAACTCCCCATTTCCTGACCATATTTCCCAAACTGCATGCTGTTGCCCTACACATGAAGCTGCGAATAGGTTAACAGTGGCTGGGGGACATTTACACTACACATGGGACATTATTCACATTACAAACAGCAGATGCTTGATATACAAATGACCCCCATTATGGTAAGCATGAACATTCATATGTTATCACAGGCAGAGCAGTTTAAAAAAGGTGAGAATTACCAAGAACAATCCATCTCAACCAGGGTTGAACTGCTAATGGGACAGTTTAGCCTGTTCTCTCTTCTTTAAATAGTGGGGACTATTTCAGACTCCACCAAACAACCAGTCTGTGCAGGGCCACTCATATTCACTTTGGAAACACCTTTGGAAGGCAATGGTGTTATGTGAGGAATCAAATCCACTTCATAGAATCACAGAATTGCTTGAGTTGGAAGGGACCCCTGAAGGTCATCTAGTCCAACTCTGCTGCCACAAACACTTGTTTAGGCAAACAGAACCCAGCCCTGGCTCTGCCCAGCTGTGAAAGCTGGTGACTTGCTGGGACTTTCCATAAGGGCTGGAAGTTGCTCGTGTCCACAAAAGCTACACAAATGACAGCTCCCCAGATATCCTCATGGAAATGCTGTCAAAACCAAGGAGTCATTTGGGGTAATATCCACTTGGAAGGATTATAATTTCAGTCTCACAACGTGAGAGCATACTCTTGCCCAAGGATGAGGTGAGCTCCTAACTGCTGTTTGCTAGCAGGTGTCCAGGCTGTTGCCAAAGGATGGGTTTTGTTGGCAGTGCTGGTTTCACACTGGACCATGACTGACGCTCATGTCTCACAGCATGCAGAGAGGAACTGCTGTGCCTGGCATCCTTCCCCACACACATGAACAGGGAGGGAAAGAAAGGCCATCTCTTGACAATGCTTCTGATACTCCCTGTGATGGACAGTTTTTGCTTTATCTGCTTGCATTTTGATATGCACTTCATGAACAATAGTTGGGCATAGGTGGGTAGCAAAGAAGGTGGCTGTTGTTGTTTGGCAACATATATTTCTTCTCTGAAGAAGGGTCACCTCGAAGGACACCCAGGCTGGATGTGGCTCTGGGCAGCCTGGTCTGGTGGTTGACCCCCTGCACATAGCAGGGGGGTTGAAACTCAATGATCATTGTGGTCCTTTTAAACCCAGGCCATTCTATGATTCTGTGGTTCTATGACAGTCAGCAGGAGAGGATGACAGCCTATCCTTGGAGATACCCAGAGACTCCTGAGAAAGCCAGAGGGAGCAACATCACCTAGATCCAGAGATGGCAATGACCCCATGGTGCCAGGGGCTAGTAGAGCTCTGATAGTCACTCAAACCAACCAGGCTGACCAAGACTGCAGGCACAGACCCATCTTCAAGAACAGTGAACAAGAGGATGAACCTATTTATGCCCTATTGTTTAAACCTTTCTTGGAAAGCGCAGTTCCTAGTTTGTGTTCTAATGAATCTAGTTTGGTGACACAACACCCTTTGAATGGCTCACTTTAACAGAAGTTGTGGAAAGCATGTATTCAAAACAATGGTCTTGTCGGGCACTGTCACCTCCTTCACTATGATCTAAATTCACTACCCAAACCCAAGATCAAGAATGAGCTTCTAGTGTACAGTGCATGGATAACTACATGAACCCAAGATGTTTTTACTCTAATCTTACACGCTGAACAAGAATGTAATGGGTTTTACTATCTGGTGGTCAGCAACGCATCTTCAGTTATTTTGAAGAAATTGTTTTTAAGAATTAAAGCTTTTTTTTTTTCTGCAGGACACACACAAAGGCAGAATGTTGTATTTTAGACCATGTCTCTCCTAAGGAAGGAATAGCCACTATGAGAAGTCTAGATCCACTCTACCAGAATTCCAAGCTTAAACCAGGCAGTGACTTGTCAGTAGCTGGAAACAACAACAACAAACAAACAGCTTTTCCTTTTGAAAGTGGTAATAATTTTTTCTTCTGGACTTACATGGCACATTTTCATGAATTTCCTCTGGGTTTGGTTTTGGGTCTTGTTTATATAATGAGAAGTTTGAAAAATATACCGACCTTTTCAGATTAGACAACACACCAGAACTGCTCTATAAGGTCTGTGATTTGGTACAAACTGATAAGAAAACTGTAACTGTTATACCTCAGACAGGGCTTTTTATTGTGCATTCTCTGGAATTCAGAAAAAGAACAGTTTTTTTAACAAAGTGTTCCTGTGAATCCAGAAATGTACCATTCTGCAGAAAAGTCTCTGAATTGGATTAATTTTGGGTAGGTGGGGAATCTTCTTTAGTATTCCACCTGGTTCTTGTTAGCAGAATGCAAGGAATTGCAACAAATCAAAGACATTTTTGCTTATTGGGTGATCTGGAAGATTTAACAATGTCAGTACCATCACCAACTCCTATTTGTCTATTTATTTTTTCAGCAGACTGCTTCATGAATAGAAGGACCTGTGAAATCTGGTCTCCTCTGGGTTGGTTCTGTGTGCTTTATATGTCCCCACTACAGCAATGATGATGGCACACCCGAATCCCAGATGCTGCTTGCGGTGCCCCTTCAGTTATAGCGTGAACCCCTACCATGGCGCCCTTAGATCCTCCTGAGCCGTTTCTTAGTAAAAAAGACAACTATATAAGTAACACACAGGAACTCTTCCAGGGCCTCTAACCAGTGTGGCAGGGCCAGTAGAAGAAACAACACAACTATTTGTAGATAGAACATCACCTGGAACAGCAGAGGTGGTCTTGGGGACCTAACGGAAGGGTGAAAAGCTCTTGCTGTCTCTGTCAAAACAATAGCAGTGTTAGCAGATGGGAAGCCTGGGGCTGGACTTGCCAACTGGTGAGCACTGGGAAGCCTTTCTAACACTGTATGGACACCACAATTTAAACAGGAGCACAGATGTACATGAGGAGGTTTAATGATAAATGCGGCTTTCATGCATCTGGTACTGGAAGAAGAACTACTGTAAAGAAATATATTATTAACTTAACCACAACATGAATCCTTCAGAAGCTGACTTGAGTGGATTACTGAAGGGGGAGTGTTTTCAGGCTATGCTTAATACCTGTCATTAATTTAAAGCCTCATGATTATCTTCAATATGATTATGACCCAAAATCAAACTCCACTGTATTTCTAAAAGCTGTTGTTAAACTCTTTATGTGATGGCACTACTTCTGAAAGCTTGTCTGTTTTTCAGAAGGTAAATACATGTGTCACTCAAATTACTTGAGCCTTGAGGTTTGGTGTCCCCACGGCCTCATTCCATAAAACCAGGACCACCCAACATCTCCCATTAGACATAAACAAACACACACTTGCATACAAGGAGTTCATACAGAGTCACGTTTTCCATTTATTTCCCATTCAAAAGCAGAAAACTTCACATTAAGAGATAGGGATGATCTGCTACCAGGTTCTCCCTCTTGGTGCCCTTCCCAAGTGCAAAGGGCATGGAGAACATTTGGGACACCGAGAGTTGCAGAATCAACGTTGGGTTTTTGAGCCCGCGTAGCAAGATAACTAATTTCCCACTTGTCCACAGCCTGAATGGGGGAAGCTGGACTTGCAGGGTGTAAAGTGTTACTGTACTGACCTGGTGGCCCTTTGTCTGCTGGCAAAGAGCTCTGGGGTGCACCATGGTCAGGTCTTAGCCAAGCACTCACAAAGGCAGAGACTTGTGCTTCAAGAATGCTGTCCTTCCCATAGTCCAGATCAGATAAGACGTTATGAGACCTATTAATTATATGAATAAGTACTACCATTTAACACAAACACAGCATATGACGACTTCTATGAGCCTGCAAGATGAAAGTTCTCTTTATTTATGGCTTCCCTTTCTGTGAATATTTTACTGCTTGTACAACAATTCTGAAAATACAGCAGTCTACATAAGGTCTTTTACATATTAATAAAAAGCCTCCTCTAGTATGGCTTACAGGATGCCTTGAAACAATTCAGAGTCATAATGTGAAACAGATATAGAAATAGTCACAATTACAAAATCTGATGTCTAGCAGTGACAATTATGATGACAGTTCTTTGGAAAGTTGTGTGTAGATGTATCTATGCCACAGTTTTCAACTAGAATGGTCAAAGGTAGCAAACATCTCAGTAAAGAAACAAAGCAGAGTGCTGAGATGTGTCACTCACTAATAGTCTGCACAGCTCTTAGCACAGCGGGGCTGAACCTGGCTGCGCTGCCACTTCACTACTGAAATAGGGCGTAGGACGATAAGAGACTATTCAGTCTGTTTAGAACATCCAGTCCTAGGTATGGAAGGTCACTTAAGAACAAAGCTTCAGCCCTATTGTCAGACAATGCATCCAGCTAACCTAGTTTGCTGCTTTCACGGTGATCAACAGCGGAGGCTTAGGGAAAAGCTTCATACCTACGTTTTAGCATTACTGAATCCTCTGTCCTTTTAGCATCATGCGGGCAAGTACAACAGAGCCAGTGCCCTGCTGTCACCTTAGCCCAAATACAGCAGTCTGAAGCACGGGATGAGTCTGGCTCCTCACACAGTAACAATCCACCCTTTGGAAAACAAACCCTTGAGTAGTATCCCAAATGAGTAGCTGAACTACTCCAGGCATTTCTGAAGATGTCTGCCAAAATGTACAGTCAGTGTACACATGATGCAGAAGTAGTTGCTTTATACAGTCAGTGCCTACTTATATTTCAATCCCCATACGCTATTTCCTCTCCTAGAATAAATGCTTGGCTCCCCGTCAGCTGGAGTGAGTCCAGTACAAAGATCGACCCCTAATGACCAAGAAAAGTCTCCTGATGGAGAGAAGGTGGGTGGTCTTCCCACAACATTCCTTTTTCCTTCTCTTCTTCAGCTGTCTTGGCGTGAAGGCATATGTGTGCCACGGAGGGGTGCTGAGTGTAAGTGATGAGTCATTTGCTTTCCTTGCTGTGCCCTGCTCTGTGCAGATTCTAGGCACAGAGAATTAAAACAGACCTTTGCATTGGAAATGGCATGGGAACCAAGCAGCCTGAGCAGAACTGCACAAATCAGCTGCCTACACAGAGCCCATTTCTAGGAAATACATTTCTTGCAGGTCCCGAGTTAGAATCACAGAATCATTAAGGTTGGAAAAGACCTCTAAGATCATCTAATCCAACCGTCAGTCCATCCCTGCCACGTCCATTAATCACGTCCTTCAGTGTCACATCTCCACGGCTCCTGAACACCTCCAGGCATGGTGACACCACTTCCTCCCTGGGCAGCTGTGCCACTGCATCGCTACTCTTTCTGAGAAGCATTTATTCCTAACATGCAACCTGGACTTCCCCTGGCATAACCTGAGGTTATTCCCTCTCGTGCTATCACTGTTACCTGGGAGAAGAGGCCACCACTATCACCAGCAATGGAATCCGAAAGTTCTGTCGTAAGCCTCTGCCTCCAGGACAGATTATTGGTAAATACAAATGAATCCATGTCTGGCATCATATCCCATTTTAATATATTTTTCATTACACCCACTGATTTTCATTTTCCAACAAAAGCATGTACTACATACACTATGTCCTCAACGTTGGCAAATTGCTGTTCCCGACTGGGATCCATGAGCAACCGACATCTCTTGCCACTAGAGGTCAGGCACCATCCTGACAAAATAGAGGAAACATGGAGTCAAATCTGTGGTGACATCCTGAGGTTACAGCCTCTGATAAACCAACTCAGTCCTAGGAGAAGGCCTGGGATCCAAGTTTACCTGAGGTGGAGCTGGGTGTAGGAACAAGCACTGGACTGTCTATCTTCCTGCTGAGCATCCAGCCGTGGTTTTTCAACTGTTCTCCTGTCAGCGTATCTGTAATTCTATTAAATGAATCACTGATAACACTGGGAAAATATCTACATGGAAACACAGACTAACTAATCCGCTTGCGTAGATAATAGCATAAGAGAATAATAACAATGTCAAAAATGCTTGAGGGTAAGCTATTTTTGGTGAAGTGGAATTCAGCATTTGATAAAGAGGAGAGTCCTGTAAGTGCTGAAAATGGTTCTTAGTTACAAGTTACCCTGTACATTCAGAACTGTGCGAAGAAAATGGGAGTAATGTAATGAATGGGTATCATCTGACTGATACAAAAAAAATAGGGTCAAAAGAAAACTCTTTCAGTGAAAATAAAGACCCAGCATGTTCCTCTGTTCAGCCTCCACCAGTTTTAGAAGTTATCAGCCTAAGCCAGCTCTGCTGACTTGTGCAGAGCTCCCCGTTCACGTGAGAACTGAGATCACAGCCCAGCATGGCAGGGTGCAGGGAGAGGAAAAGCGTGCAGTCACGGGTCAGTGATTGGCTTCTTTGGAAATCAAGACTGTTAGAAAGTTACGTGTTTTATTTCACTGCCGTGCAGTCATCAAAGCCTTGGATTAGAACAACAGCACGTGTAGTGACTCCATAACATACAAACATGACCTGTGATGGCGTTGGTGGGAAGTGCGGCAGTGCCTGCAGGGAGGCTAGGATGAGGGCAGTGAGCCTTTTCTGGCCCCATGCATGCACATGGCTTCATTGCCTTTGCCCAGACAGCATTTCCTTCTGCCTGTCCCACAGCTCAGGAAGACCTATGTAAAAGGCAGAGACCTTCTGTACTCTCAGCACCATATTACATCTAAGAAGAAAACTTCCCTGTAATTCTGGAACCAGGAGAGAGAAAAAGAAGAGGTTTAAAAACAAATAATAGATGTGACATCCATTGGTTTCTCTCTCTTCAGCCCCTACTGGAATAAGAAAAAAGCAATGACAGAAAGATTCTGATAGGAGCCAAGAGCCAGGAGGCAGGGTGATGATGTTGCCTCCACAGGTAACGGTGTGACAGGACTCCATACTCAGGCACATCACCAGCCCTCAAGCTGATGCCAACTCTACGGATCAGCCATTTGAAACAGTCTGCAAGAGAATGAAACTGTGATTCTGGGGAACAACATATACCTCACAGTACAGTAGGAGAAATCTGTAAGCTCAAAGTTGGCTTTTTTGGAAAGCCTGTTTTGACAGCTCCACCAAATCAACACCTCCTTCACTGGGAACAAGGGAGGTACTTTCTTGTTCTATGCATCAGAATAAATGAATTTTAGCAAAGGTGAAACACACAAACAAAGGCAAAACAAACGGAACAGCCACTTTCTTCTCATAATAGTAGTCTCCAAAATTAAGTTTTTAGTAGGGATTACAGATTTACAGACATTTGGTATTGATATGACCAACCGCTGTCATCAGGCCAGCGGTATTTATCTTCAGCGGCTTACAAGTATCTCTACACTTGGCTACCCTTAGAGTACCCATCTCTTAAACCCCTTAACAGTTTGTGGTCTTCTGTGGGGTCATTAGTACGTTCATGTGCAATCTGAATTAAAACCAGAGTGAGTCAGGGTCCCGAAAGGAAATATCCTCAGACCCTGTGACCAGTGGGGAATTGAAGTCCATATATGAAAGATGGGGAAAAAAGCAACACCTGTATTTAGTATTCATGTTTGCCACTTCTGTGGCCACAATTAACTCAGCAAATAAGGGATGAATTTGCCCAAAAGGAAGGGCTAAAATTGAACCAGCCACTCTACAATCCCTTTCCAATGAGCACAAAGGAGACATTTGAGAAGTTCCCTTCTAGGAAGAGCTGAACCACTTTCAAGAGGTGCCTATTTGTCTATGCTGATTAGAAAAGAAAAGAAAGTCTATGGTGAATACTTCAAACTGAGAAATTCTAACTTGAAGGTATCTAATTAGGGCAGATGAATCCCAAACCTAATTTGCTTGGGCCTTTAATTTCTCATTTGCAAAAAATTACAATGGCCCATAATATTAAAAGCAATGATCACAACACTATTAATGCTGCAATGACAAAACTTTTCTCTCTATTCAACTGTAAAATAACTTAAGATCCAGATACCCGTGAAATATTATAATACTTGATTTCATTATTTTGCTAAGTAACAAAGAACCCAAAAGGCAGTGAGGTGCAAGTAAAAGAGGACAAATATGTGCTGCTGATACAGTCATTTGAAGCTGATTTGACTAACGGTAAGTACCATTTACCATCAGAAGGCTCCTGCGACAGGGAAACATGCTTTGCTCTTAAGCACCTGCTCATATATGAATGCCCAAATAAGCTATTTATTTGACTGGGAGTTCTCAGGTGCTTCCATTGAGTGTTGTCATAAGTGCTCTGCTGGACTGTAACCTGAACATCACCTCATCAGTTATTCCGACCAAATAAAGTCTGCATGCTGACTGCAAGAAAGCTTCTGCAGCAAGGAATTGGTGAGCCCTCCAAATCCTCTACGTTATCAAAGGCAACTTGCAGCTGCTGAGCTTCGCCTTAATGAGTCAATCTTCTCTAAAATATAGGATATTGCATGGGTTAATTCTTTTAAAGCATGGAGCCGTTGGGTGAAATCACAGCATATGGTTTCATTCAGCAAGTCTAATTTTGTAACCATAAAATATTAAGTAACCAAGTTGAAGCTTAATTAAAGAGTATGGAAGTAGGCTTGGTATAAGGAACAGGCTGCTTGTGACTGACCAGTTTAGAATCTTAACTGGGAAAGACATTTTAGCACCAGTATTTTTTGGAAGAAAAAAAGAAGAATGAAATGACCAGTCAGTCACTTATTTCCGTACTTCAGTAAAGAGCAATTTACTTTCCACACCCAAGGAAGATATATTGCATGATTAGACGAAAGAGATTAAACTAAATTAATTGGATGTTATGGGATTAAAAAAAAAATAACAGAAAAACATGTGTTCGTTATAATCTGATTAAGGGGATTTTTTAGAGTGGAAACGAGCAATTTCCCTTCATGTACCAGTCCCACTATCATTAACATACGGTTTCTGCTCCCAAACTCAAATGTAAATAGTAAAAACAAAAGTAAATAGTAATAAAGGGCAAAGCTTCTGGTTTACCAGAAGAAAGATGCCACCAATAAAATGAAAATACAGCTGCCAGCACTGGAAAAATGTTACCTTCGCAAGACATGCTACTTTATGAGCAAAGAAGGGGATGACTCTTTTCCTCTTGGATCCCTGATTCCAATCACAAGGTTGGAAAGGACCTACAAGATCATGTAGTCCAACCGTCCTCCCATTACCATTGCTACCACAAGCCACTAAACCATATCTCGTAGCTCCTCATCCGGACGCCTCTTGAATGCTGTCAGGGATGGCGACTCCACCACCTCCCTGGGCAGCCATTCCAGTGCCTGACCACTCTGAGAGTAAAGGTTTTTCCTTATGTCTAATCTAAACCTCCCCTGGTACAACTTGTGGCCATTTCCTCGGGTCCTGTTTGTTGC